>VZRX01011755.1:38644-77188 GCA_013398075.1 Notiomystis cincta | reverse complement strand
CAGTGAAACTGGTGAAGGGCCTTGAGGTGAAGCCCTGTGAGGAGTAGCTGAGGTCACTTGGTCTGTTCAGCCTGGAGGAGACTGAGGGGAGACCTCACTGTTATTTTCAACATCCTTTAAAATGAAGGGGCAGGTACTGATCTCTTCAGTCTCGTGACCAGTGACAGGACATAAGGAAATGGGGTGACTAAGTCAGGGGAGGTTTAGGCTGGATTATCAGAAAAGGTTTTTCACCCAGAGGGTGGTTGTGCACTGGAACAGGATCCTCAGGGAAGTGGTCACAGCACCAAGCCTGGCAGAGTTCAAGAAAGGTTTGGACAATACTACTGAGCACATGGTGTGATTCTTGGGGATGGTGCCATGCAGGGCCAGGAGTTGGACAGAATGATCCTAATGGGTCCCTTCCAATTCAGCATATTCTGAGAGTCTATGAATTACTGTACTTACAAAGCTCTGTGCTTTTTCAAACACACAGATGGAATGTGAGCCATCAGTTCTGAAATTTATAGTCTGCCTAACACAGTCTGATGTGATGGCTTCTGCAGTGGATTGCACTGTGCCTCTTATCACATCACTGTGTCTCAAAGTGCAGTTTCCAGTTGTGAAAGAACTCAGGTACCATAAGACTTCTAGTACTTAGAACAAAATTCAGTGAATTTTCATTTTGAAATGGACATCTTGGAGAGGCTCAGCCTGGCACCACTAGAACAGTCTGAAGTTAACAGTTGTGCAGATTCCCAAGCCAGCACAGTCCTCTATGATAAATATCCTGGGAGATACCCCACCAAGTTCCTCTGTCTCACTGTTTCTTCTCATAGGTTTGTGTGTGCAGGAGAATCATATTCACAAAACCATGTTTGCTAGGGTTTGGAGAATGTCTGATTTTTTTTTTTTTTGAGAGGCATTTAAGGGAAGAATATGGAGAGAGAAGTTAAGAAGCGATTCACAGCTCATTTTGGTACTAGGAGCTTGGGCCATCATGTAGTCTTTATTCAAAAACTGAAGATAAATTTGTGAGTTCCACAAGAGGAACAAGAAGGAACTGTAGTCAGAACAAGGAATGGAAATCTTTTTTTCGTGTGAAATAGACTAGTAATGAAATGAGGTACATAGACCATAATGTTTATACGGTCTACCATCTTCAAAAAAAAAAATCCTGAGCAAGTAGCTGTGATAGTTTTGCATAGTAATTAGAAGGTATTTCTGTAAAAATTCATAAAACAGTCATGCTAATTGAAAGAAGTAATTATGCATACTGGTGCTGCTAACACACATGCTTTTGCAATATCTGAAGTATTAGTTCTCTTACAGCTTGCTCTTGCTCTGCAATTTACTGACCTACTGTTGATCATGGACTATATCCCTTCTGTGTACAGAAGCTGTAATATACACAATTACAATACACACTTCCTTTCTACCTAAATCTAGTCCAACATGCAGAGCCAGGAACAATTTCATTTTGCTTGGCCTTATGACATTTCACTGCGTCTTTTCCTTCTGAAGAGCAAGGCCAGATTGAAAAAATAGTTATTGCAAAGTACTTTTCATCTTGTGCTGCACACCATTGCATCCTGAGCCAGCATCCACAGATTTAAGGAAATAGAGCAGGGAAAGGAGATTGTAGAGCATGAAAAGAACTGATTGCACTTCGTCTTTATGATCAGAAGGATCAGTTAGCCACAAAAGGAGTAAATGCAGTTGAGTACTTCAAATAACACAGCATCAAAAACCAAAAATGTCCATTTTGGTCTTGGATGATTGCTCACTCACATACTAAAATCTATCACCAGACCATCTGTCTGTTATTAAGGGGGTCTCATTCAACAAATGAATGTGCTTCTACAATGCACAATCATTAACTGTACGTGAAAGGACAGGAAACCATACAACTTCTGTAGGGGTTGACATTTACTGACAAATATCAATACCAGATGCTGAGGAAGTCACAGGGAACAAAATCACAGTAATGAATTTGTATGGTCATACCATTCTGCTTGCCCTCATTTTTGTGTAATGTCCTCAACAAGTCAAGATTCATCAATTTACTAGTAGAAGAATGAAACAAATAAAGAATTGTTGTGTGGCTTCAGTTTACTGCAGGGGAGGGGCATGAGGGATGAGAGGCAGAAGCACAAGCCTTCAAGTTAGCTAAAGGTCATGTGGAATGGTTAGCTGCTAAATTCATCCTGGGCAGCAGGAGGAGTGCTGTTTTGACAGAGCTCCATACCTGCAGTGAAAGGTACAATCTGTCTGAATCCATTAGGAAAAGAAGCAATGCTCTGCTTTTGTAAATCTTTCTCAGGGCATGAGAAATTTGGAGCACAGGTAAGATTTGCTCAATTAAGGAGGCTATTTGCTGATTAGGGAGACTATTCCTTGGGAATCCATTTATACCAAATACCCCTGGGCTCTGGCCTTCCTGAGGATTGTCTTAGTGAGTCCATAATTTTGCTTATGGTGGATTTTGCAGGATCTGATGGCAGGGAGACTCTCAGCATCAAGTGTCTTACAGATCACAGCATCCTTGAGCTTCAGAAATACTGCTGAGTCTGTTGGCTAGAATTTCTGCCCACATTTCGTGGACTGCTAGGTGGGTGGCTCTGTAGGAGAGTGGAAATGGAAGGCACACTTCCATTTTGTTCTTGTTTTAGGACCTGGAGGAAAGAATGAGACAAGGAGAGTTGAGAAGAGTGTACCCAGGCACAGCAAGCCCCTGCTGCGCTGTGCCCGTTGGATGAGGCAAAATGCAGTAACCAGCAGAAGGCTTCCAGTCTCCCTAGGAACTGCAGATGGCAGCAATTCAACAACTAATCCTTTCTGCACGGGGCTTTGCCTCCTCTGCCCTGTGCCTCTGGCTGTGCCTCAGGGCTGCAGAGTTAGAACACAAAACCTTCAAACATAATGCGAGTCCTACGTACTCGAGTCCTCCTCCTCCTCCCTTTTGTCTTCCCCCACCTCCGCACACGGTGTGTTTCCCCTTCGGTGGTGGGAGGGATCATGGATTATTGCCAAGCTGAACCGGTTTCCTGCCCGTTGTGGCAATGACAGCACGGAGCAGACAGAGCCGAGGACAATGTTGCTGCCCATGACAGAGCTCCTTGGGAGCTGTGCAGACAGCTCAGCCGGGCTGCCACTGGTACTGCTGGGGAAAACTGGTCTCTGAGCTCTTGCTTAGATGCTGTTGTGGGTGCTATGAAAGTGTGGAATTTTTACAGCCCTGCTGAAGCTCTGTGGCACAGCCATGACATTAGGAAATACCTTTCCACCTCAGAGATACTGCTGGCATTGCTGTGGAATGAGTCTGGGGCTGCTTTTCTGCTCAGGTGGGCTCTGCAGAGGGACGGTGTCACTGCGGCACAGATCGGCTGCAAATGGACAGCAGGCAGACCACGTAAGGCACAGTCTGCAAACAGGGAGAGCTCTCTGCTTGGCATCCTTTCTGCCCTGTAGGCACCAATATTTTGTATGAAAGCAGATCCACGAGAAGGAAAGTGGTGTGAAGGAGGATATTTCATTTGGAAGGGTGGTTTCCATGTGAGTTGTTTATGAATGGCATAATTTCATTGACAGGGCATCTAAATTATGGCAGATTGAGATGTAGATGTATTGGTTTGGTTTTGAAGTTAGGCAGGGCTGACCTAAATATGCAGCTGTGACTGCCATTATTGCACAGCAATAATTATATTATTATTATAGGATAATTACATTATTACATATTAATTCACCTCTTACACATCAGATTGTACTTACTTACCTGCTGATACTCCTGGGCTCTTTTTCCAAAAATCTGCAGGTTGTTATCTGCCACAGCTTGGTGGGGCAGTTTCTGTTTCCCTGGAAATTTTCTGGGGAGGTATGTTATTGTGCCTTTTGGGTGGGAACTTCAGCTGCTGTAGGTTGGCCCCAGAAAAACAACCATCTGTTACTCGGGCAAGAACCACCTGCTCTGCAATTGGCAGTGTTGAGCAAGTGTTACAAAGAACTGATAACCAGGATCATGTCAAGGGTAAGCAAAGGGCAGAGAACACAGGGAACACTGATACTAGGAAAATATCAGTTCCCAATGAATGGGTGTGGATTTCAGTGCTGCCTTTGCTGGGCTGTCCCAGGAGAGTGTTTTTGATGCTACAGTTCATCAATAATCTGGTGGGCAAGCAAAGTAGAAAAGTAGAAAATGAAATCAGAATGTTGTCATAAATAGAGGTAAATGGGAAAAGATAATACAGTGGGAAAAAAAAGGATCTTTGCCTTACTGCCTGTTAGGACATCATCTGTAGCAAACAGAACATGTCACAGAAAGAATCCATGGTGGAAGTGCAATAATAGTAGGAGAAAAGAAGAACACAAAAGTAAGTCAGTACAAAATAGGGTGAGTGGGCATGTGGAATGCATAGATAAGAATGCCAATGAGAAATTCTGCATTTGCTAGCATTAAGTGGCAATCCCTCTCCCAGTTTCAATGTAAACACACAGTCTCCAGACTGTGTGTTTACACTGAAACTTGCTGTCTCTTCCTAGCTGCCCTCTTCAAACCAAACCACATGAAACCAGTCTTGCTTGATCTGAGCATCTCCATGCTGGATATGCAGCCTTGATCCTGTCTGGGACTCAGAACGCCAGGCTCTGGAGAATCCCTCTCCTGCCGTGAGAGCAGTAACCCCCGAGCATCCCTAGGGCACGGCTGAGAGCTGTGTTCCCTGAACCTGGGCGCTGCAGCCCTCAGCTCACACCAGTCAGAGAAGGCTGATGCGCCTTCCAGTGCTCCAGGACGTGGTTGCCCACAGGTGGCACCTGTGTGCCGAGGCCCTGGGGCGGGCAGGCGGTCCCGTGGGTCGGAACCTCCTGTCTGCCATCCAAAGGCGAACGAGCGGGAAGGCTGCGGGGCGCGGGGGGAGCATCGCGCGGGAAGCAAGGGCGTGTGACTGAAGAGGAAGGAAAGGAGCCAGTTACACTTTAATTCTCCCCTGTCAGCTAGTTTTCAGTTATGGTATCATGCTTTGAAATGTGGCTGGGAGACAGTAATTAAAGTGTAATTAAAGTGTTTTGCTTGCAGCACGAAATCTGAAGTAAAGCGACGAATTACAGCTGGTCTGTTTTATGTCAGTGTTGAGTGCCTTGTTTCACAGTGGGTCTGGGACTTTGCTCCTCCTGCTCTGAAGGCTTTCAGTGCACAAGCCAAGGGTAAACGCTGACAAATGCTGCTAAGGCCAAATCCATGGCTTGTACTGTAGCCCAGGTGCAAGAGGAGATGTTCACTTGTCCACTGTCATCACAGAAGTCCCTTTATGCTGTAGGGAGGTGCAAGAAGAGGGACGTGAGCAGCAGGGTTACAAAGAGATGCTCTTTTGAGACACTGAATGCATGGCTGGGGACACTCAGGGTTACCCAAAAAGCTAACCCAACCCCTGCTGGCACAGGTAGCCTAGGATGGAGCAGCATGTCTCTCCAAGTTTAGCTGGGATTTTATTTTATCAGGCCCGAAAACAGGGGAAGAGAATGGAGAGGCAGCTGAGGCTGCTAATGTGACCCTATTCCCTGGGTGCATGCTGCCTCCCAAAGGATGTGGGGGCTAATCCCAAGCCCTCACAATCCTCTTTCTCCTGTTTTTCTGTCTTTAATTTCCTATCCTCTGTCTGAGGGAAATTAAAGCCTGTGTGCTGCCAGCAACAGTTGTCAGTGCTGAGCAAAGCTTGCTGGGTCACACTGTGGATGCCTCTGCCCTTACTGATTTCAGGGAAGGCAGGTAAGGAACACCTAGGAATGGCTCCCTGGTGCCAGCCTGCTGCCAGAGAGCTGCTCTCAGCCCTCACCCACCCCAGTGAGCATCGAGTGCTGGCGTGTCAGAGTGCCTTTGGGGAGCCCTTGCCCAGACAGGGTGCTGACTGCAGCTGCAGGCAGGACTACAGCCTGTCCAGAAGCCATTCTGGAGAAATACCATCCTTGAAGGAAGGCCCACGTCTCTCCTGCCCTTCGTCCCTCACCAGCTGATGGACCAGTCTTTGGGGGTTCAGAGGAAACAGTGAAAATCAAATTTCCAATCTCATGTTTCCATCTCCTCCCAGCAAACTGGGAGGCTTTGTGTTGACCTGTTCCTGCACCAGCAGCCAGGGAATCAGTTCAGTGAGGCTGGTGGACGTGGCACATAGTGAGGTGCCAACATCTGAAAGGCTCCTACAGCACCAGGACAGAGAGGCTCTGTGAGCTGCTAATGATCCTGGTTATGGGCTTCCCAGGACAAAGCCTTCCCAGCTGCCAGGGACCAACCTCAGTGGGGCTCTGCAGTGCCCACATGCCCCAGCCCTGCAGCAGAGGAAAGCCCAATTGCTCTGGCTGTACCCAGCACCCACCCTCCTGCCCTTGCTGAGCACCCTGTCCCTGCTTCCCCATCTCCCAGCAGACCCCCAGCCTCATTACCAGCATGCTGGCCCCAAGCCCAGGAGCCTGTATCTGGAGCTCCTCTAACACATGGAGAACCTTTCCATCCCTCATGAGCAGGCACTTTCCTCTGGAGCAGAGGTGGATGTGCTTGGAGCACAGAGTGAAGTTGCCACACGTTCCAGCCGTAAACCTTGCAGGGAAATAATACTCCTGGGCTGTGTTTTAGTCTCTCACAGTGGCTCAGGGTGATACTGAAATCAGATGAAATAAAATATTTAAATCACCTTGAAGCATTAGACAGCAGGCATTCTTTGTCTGCAGGACATACAGAGGATACCTCTTTATTCTGTGTGTGTCGTGAAACTTTACAACAGGTTTTTTATCCATCATAATCATACATATTCATTAAAATGTGTTTCTTATCTAATACATAAACACCACTTTCCTAGAACTAATTTGCATGCATCTGCCTCCTACTGGAAGTCTTTTTGTGGTCCTGGAAGTTCATCAAAAGGGGTCTCTGGTGGTCATATTCCCTGAATGCTTCAATATTAAAGGTGATCTTCCCTCGAACCATTTCTTTGGGCATGAGCTGTTGCTTCTTGTTACATAACTTGCCAAAAAAACACTGTAGGCCTCTTTATCTGTTTCTCCGCTGTTTCCAGCTACATTTATCATCCTCATCCTTTTTTTCTTTTTTCTGTTAGTCTTTAAGCTCAATTCAGCAACTTCAGGGCAGCTGAAAATTTCTATTCTCTGTGTTAGTTACCAAGGGGTACCTGAACTTGGGTCAGAATGTCAATGAGACTATTCTCTTTCTGCCACAGGGAGCAATGGCAGCTCCTTTTTCCTTTTCTGCTCTGCCTTGAGCTCTGATCCCCTCTTGGGACCCGAATTAAGATGGGGCCCCTGCCCAGCTGCCCTGCCCCAAGGTCCCTCAGGAGATTAGAAGTGCAAGCTCATTGACAGCTAATTGCATGTAATTGAGAAACCAGTACACTGTTCTGATTCTGGGTGGTTTCAAGCCTGTCACTGTTCCCCTGTGACAGGGAAGGATTGGGATTAGTGAGAAACTCTGGGGATGGGCAGCATTCCAGTCAACATCCATTCATGGTGCAGAGGCTGTGCTCACCCCAGGGAGAACTGGCCTGGTGTAACCACGTTTCTGCCCACTTTGGCTTGTCCCAGGGAGCACCTTACCTTGTGTTTTATTTAACCCCAGCCAGCAGCAAAGCCCCAGCCCGTGGCTCACTCCCACACCAGTAGGATCAGGTACAGAATCAGAAGGGTAAAAGCTGAAAAATGTGTGTGTTGAGATAAAGACAGTTTAACAGGGAAAGCCAGAGCCACACAGCAGCAAAGGAAAACAAGGAGTGGTCCCTCCCATCAGTACAGGCTGGGGATGAGGGGGTTATGACCAGCCCTACAGAGAAGGACCTGGGGACACCAGCAGATGAAAAAATGTTTCCAGGTACTGAGGTTAGGCTGAGAGGTTTGTAGTTCCCTGAGCCATCCTTCATGGTAAACTGGAATAACACTGACTAGCTGCCACTCAGCACACATTCATCCAGACTCCCAAGACCTGGGAGGTGATTGAGAAGGATCCTGCTGGAACATCTGCCATCTCCTTCATTTTTCTGAGATGAAACCCATCTGGCCACTCAAGACCTATGAACACTCAGCTGGTACAACTGGTCCCTGACAGTTTCAGTGTCCACAAATGGAAACTCTCTTCCCACAGTCATGGTCCTTCCAACTGTGAGCACCAGGAAACAACGTTTACTGTCACTATTAAGAACTGAGGCATAACAAACCTCAAATGTCCTTGCCTTTTCTTTATCCCTGTTTTTCTGGGATACTTTTAAAATGTCTGTGTTGAGAGGGTTTGCCAGTACACAGCCAACTCAGTGACACTACAAGGAAAGGCAAAATTTTCCTGTCAGTTTGAAGTAATTCTTACACTTCTTTAATGTATACTATCTTTTCACAACACTGCAGAAAGTATATTTTGAAAAGTATGTGTTTGAAATTATATTTTGCTAAAAATTAGAAAGAAATACATACACTGATTTTTTTTTGATAGCCTAAAATGATTTTCTGTCTTTTAAAATGAAATAGTGGGCAGCTAAGCCACAGAAGAATTCCTACCTTCATTTAGTTTCTTAATGAAAATGTCAAAAAAGAAAGAGCATGTAGAGCCAGTAAAATTAGGAGTTTCAAAATTTTATTTGTTTTTCAGGAAAAAAAACAACCTTGAACATGAAAACTGAACTCATTAGCACTGCTAAGACATTTTTCTAACTGTAAAATTAAAATACTTAAAATACACACATGTATGCATATGTTTTCAGAAGGTTCTCTTGACTCAGAATAAAACAGATCTTCCCTGCATGTTCTCTCTGGAAATGGGTAGCCCTGAGGCAAACCAAACCAAGATAAACTCTGATTTCTACAGTAAAAATGATTTCTTAAGCAAGTGGGAAGGGTGACTTCTACTGAAAACACCCCACTTTGCTACAGTTCAGCCTTATTTCACATTCAGCCCTTGTGTGTCAGGGGCTAAAGGCTGTTTGGTGCATGCAGAAGGTGTTAGTTAGTGCCATTCAAATTACAGTCCTCAATGTCTTTGCTGAAGTGGAGATTCCACTTGGTTTTGATTTGGTTGGTTAGTTGCTTTTTGTAGATGGCTGCAAAGAAGTCTGCACCAAGACCTGTAAATTGTGCACTAAAACAGACTTCCTTCCTCTACCCCTAAGCACAAGTTTGAAGATGAAATCAGAGCTTGCATTAGAAATTTTCTGTACAAAAAGTAGAGGATGCCATGCCTAAACAAAAGCCTGTGTATTGCATGCTGCCAGCTGCTGCCACATTGCAAATTTTGCAGAAATGCACCCCTGTTTTGCAGAAGGCTTATTGGATCCAAGTAAGGAGAAGGAAAGTTTCATTTCATCTCAGAACTAACAGATGAAGACTCAGACCCATTCTGACCCTACCAACGCACTCCACCCACACGTCTTCCTCGGTAGCTTTCACACTGAGCCTGTGCTGAAGGAGGAACACATTATTACTTCCTGTTTTCTTCTTGATTTAACTCTTCTCTCCACTGCCTGTGCTGGAGAATGGTTCTTCCTGGCAAAAACAGCCTGAGGCACACTCTGAGACATTTAAAACCTGTTTTGAAAGACTAAAGGTGTTCCCTGCAGAGAGACGAATGTGGGAGCAAAGAGAAACTTCAGACCTCTCACAACCACAGTGCAGCAGCACCTTCCCCAAGTTTTAGACAGTGAAGTACTGGGGAAAAATTACAACTTATTTTGGTGCATTACAGCAGCACCTGGTTATCCAGTAGTGTTTACACAAGCATTGCTTAGTTTTGTCACAACTCTCTTCTCCATAGTCAGCAATTTAAACCACTAGAAAGCACAGAGAACCCAGCTCAATCAGTTAATCTGTAATGGGAAATGCCCCTGGAGTGGAATATTCATCTTCAAACCGTGTGCTATTTGTAATCATTTGAATTGATTGTGGTGGTGTAAACTTGGAATACAAGGAGCAGGTTTTCCAGAAGGTGAAAACACTGCTGTATGTTTTGCATGTATATAAGATTTCCTCTGGACTAATACTTGCTTGTAATGGTGATAATTCTGTGTATATTCAAAAAAAAACCTTGTAAAATGAGAAAATGCTTGAAAGTTCTGCTGTGGTCTTCAGGAAGTAGAAGGTTAGACCAATTGAATCTGCAGCGAATTTTGGCACTTGATGCACTGCCACGAAAGTATAAAATCACTGGGCAAATTGGTTCCTGTACAATATGTAGATGATCTGTCACTGGCAAATTGTGACAAGAGTGTTTGTATATTAGACAGTATGCATTGCTAAAAAAGGAAACAGCCTGCATCTCCATCCAAATTTCAGCTGTGCTAGAAAAGAGGTTAAATATTTAAGCTTTACTTTGGGAAGGGACAACGAATGACAGATCCAGAAAGAACAGAGGCCATAATTAGGCTCCCACATCCAGTCACAAAAAGCAGTTTCCAGGTTTGCTCGGAGCTGTGGGATTTTGTTGGCCATAGATTCCTGTGTTAGAGGAATTGACTCAGCCTCTGACTGAGGAAACCAAGAATGAAGAGAGAAACTCTATTGCAAGGGCCCTGGAGAAGGAATAAGCTTACACAGCAATCAAAGGAGCTCCAGTGTCTGCTCCTGCTCTTGGCTCCTAGGTTACATAAAACCCTTCAATCTGTGTGTACATGAAGGTAAAGGAATAGCCAGTGGAGTGGCCAGGTGGAATTTAGGACCCCATCAGAGACCATTTGCATATTGCTCAACTAAATTAGCTTCACTTGCAGCAGGAGCACCAGCCTGTATTAAGTCAGTGGCAATGGCAGCAAAAATATTATAAATTAGATGTCTCACTTATCCTGGGACACCCTGAAACAGTTCATATCCCACAGGATGTGGAGCTGCTGCTGACAGTCTGCAACCCAGGCTCTAACACCACAATGGGCACATGGATATGACCTGATCTTCACAAGGGGAGATAATATTAAAAAGCTGTAACACCTTGAATCCAGTGAGCCCAATGCCTCTACCTGATGGCAGAGAATGTGCTGTTGTGGCTCCTGCTGCCAGAGTGAATGGCCAGATTTGAGAAACCCTAAGACCATGTATGAGAAAGACTGCTCAAAAGATGAAAAGAAGCAGTGGGGAAAGTGGGAGGCAACACAAGATTATGATGGAATATGGTCTACCAAGGGAAAGCCAATTCTGCCAAAGAGATATTTAATCTATCTGGTGAGATGGTTTCACAATAAAGTCAGTGGAGAGGCAGAGGCAACCAAATAAAAAGGAATAAAAAATGGAATTTATGCCACTGCAGAAAGAATCACAAAGAGCTTCTCAGCCTACCAGAAGTTCTCAAGTATCAGACCAAGCTCAGAGTTAAGATAACTCACTATGAGCCTACTTCCCTTTCCAGCAACTACAAATAAACTCTGTGGACACCTGTGGCTGCATGTAAGCGTTTGCTAGGGACAGCAGATCAGCTATCAGGCTGGGCAGAAGCCTTTTCAACATAAAGGGCTGGCACAAGAAGGGCAGAAAAGGCCTTGGCTTAAAAAGGTTACACCTAGATACAGGGTTCCAGAGTCAATTGAGTCAGGCAGGGAGGCTCATTTTACAGCTTAAATAAACAATCTGTTGTGTAAGTCTTTGAGAATAGAGAGAACATTACATAAAACTGTATCACCCACAATCTTCAGGACAAGTAGAGGGGATGAACAGGACTTAAAAGGAAAAACAAAAATATGCACATGCACTTATTTGAAATGGCCACAAACCTTAAATTTGGCACGGTGGAATGTTTGGAATGTTCAACATTCCAACAACCCGTATCACTGACAGAAATTCTCTTTGGAAGGCATTCAGCTATATCAGGAACTTATGTTCCAGCTAAGACCAGCCTGACCCAATATTTTATATATAAAATACAGAAAGGGTTTGAGAAATGGAGGAAGTATGGAAATAGTAACAGCCTAGCACACTTGAAATACAAGTAAATGATACACAACCAGTAGATGTAGTGTTAATTGAGATATTCTCACAAAAGGTCAAATTAGACCCTAAATGGGAGGGACCATGTGCTGGCCTACCATGTTCTTATTCTGCTGTTAAAAGTTTGGGTTGGGAAAACTGGCTACACTAGTCTCATATCAAACAAGTATTGAATGATAAAACAGCTGGTCACTAATCTTTCATGACCTTGTCTTGATAATAATTTCTGCCCTATGACAATAATGTTAGCCTTAATTCTGTTACTTGTAGTAGTGTTGTGAGTAAGGGCAGTGGGAAATGCTATGAAAGCTTTCTTTTTCCCTTTTAATATATTAGCAGGTGTGCTGAGTCCAAAAAGAGGGATGAACACTCTGTGAAGGTAGCTCGGGGTGCAGCTGCAGGGGGAGCTGCACGTTGAGCTCTGGCAGGGAGCCTGAAGCAGGAGGTCAGGAATTGCCAACTCTTGGCACAGGGCAAGGGCACAGGGACCTCTGGCACCAGCCAGGGGACTGGACATGAGACACAGCAGGAGCTGAGGACTCTGTAGGAAGACCCCAGGCTTTCTGCCACAGAGATTGTGAGGGTATAAAAGTCCAGGTGATCCTTTGTTCAGGGTTCCTCCTTGAGGCACCAGCTGGACCTGTAACTCTGTTACTGAAACCTAAATAAATCTCTCAGGGATCCAGAGGTCTGAGATTCTGCTACTGGAAACCTGGGGTTGAACTGTTAAGGAAGCCTTGTGTGATGTGTGAGAGCAGGGTGTGCAGGGGGTGAGGCAGGGACCCTCCTGCTCGTTGGAGCCGCCCTTGCGAAGTGGCTCAGCCCTGGCAGCGACAGTCTCTGGCGGTGAGACTGCCAGAGTGCTCCTGAATGGTCAGATTACCTAACACACATTGCTCTGCACAAGACAAACACGGACTCCATTAGGCAAACCCTCCTGCAGAGGCCACAAAGACAGGAGCAGAGCTGGAGCTTAGCATGTGCAAAGAACTGGAGTTGTTCAGCCTCTGTCAGGGAACTCAGTGCTGTCTACAGCTCCGGTGTGGGCACGGGCTGAGAGGGTGAGATTGCAGCTCCCCGTGGAAAGGCACATTGGAACAACATGGCTCCAAGCTGTAATGAGAAAAATGTCGATTGGCATAGGAAAAGTTTTCTTTCTGAGGATGGTCAAGCATCAGAACAGGTTCCCAAAGAGGATGTGAAACTCTTATTTTATTAAAGCAGGCATTAGCACTTTATGTGTGTAACCAAGAGCAAACAATCTACAGATATCTGTAATGATCCCTAAGATTCCATGACTGTAGTGTGGGGTCTGTATGCAACACTTTCCAAGAAAAAAACCCTGAATTTTGTATGTACAAGGCACTTTCTAAGTCCTTGATTATGTCAGCAGCTCTTTTGCAGGCATGAAATTCTGACTGATTTCAGTAGGACTGCCATTGTTCCTCAGTGCTCCACATTTCCATGTACCAATACTTATTCTGACTCTCACATGTTCCACCAAAATGCTTGGGCTTTATTAAAAACAAGTATGAACTTGGTTGAATGCAGGTGAGAGTTGTGGCCAGTGAAAGTAAGTGTGCAAACTCTGTAAGAGCATGAGCACTCTATTTTGATGTCTATAATCGACACCTTTCAGAGCACAACATTCTAATTGAAAAACAGCGACAAAACATGCGCTGAAGACAATTTCCCTCACATTTTTGTATCAGATAAGTGTTCTGCTCAGCCGTGACACTGAAGCCCACCCTTCAGGGACGCTGCTGAAATTCCACACATCAGAGTCTGTTCTCCAGCCCGGGCTCCGGACTGCGCAGCTCGCACGGCAGCGGCTCTCCCGCTCCCAGACGCAGCTGCTGCCCGCACTGGCTGCCCGATGTCTGCGCTGNGCCGGGCGCCGCGGAGCCCCGCCGGCCCGGGGCCCGTGTGCCGCGCGGGGAGGGGGTGAACCGGCAGCTAAGCCAAGATCTTCCTGGTTTGGGTTTCCCTGCCGGTTTTCCCCTCGTTTCTGAAACTTGTGCCGCTGGGTTTTCTTTTGCTAGGGTGTGATGGCGGCATCTGTGAGTATTAGTGCAGTACTAAGCCGATCTTCAGTCTTCAGCCTTGCTTTGCTTGTCTTATAAACACCTTGTGGGGTTCAAGGTTTGTAGGCTGTGTTGGCTAGCAGAACAAAGTTCCCGTACTTTGTGAAATTCAGCAAGTGCTTTGTAGACCCCGCGCAGACAGAGTCAGCCGGATGCCGCTGCACGAGAGGGAAAGAGTTAATCAGTCACACTCAAGCGTCCCCAAAGCAAGTGTGTGAATCAAGGGACAAGGAGGAAGTGGCTTTGTCTGTTAGGTCACATGCAGCAGCATTTCATCCTCAGACCTTCTGTGTGGAATCAGAGGAGTGTGGCTGCCCCAGGGAATTTGTTTTTATTGCCAGGTTGGAAGTACCTTTGACAGAAACATAGATGCCGAAGTGGAAGGGAAAGGTCATTTTTGTTTACCCCCTGCCCCCACCACTGTAGGCTGTTAGATCACAGTGACTGCCCATGCACAGTTCTCTGATAACTCCTCTGGGATGGGAGCAGTGTTGTTGTGAGTTAAACCCAGTAGGCAGCTAAGCACAACAGAGCTGCCTGATTATTCTCTTCCCTTGTGCAGTGGGACAGGGGAAGAGGAACACTAAAACCAAGGAAATTCGTGGATTGAGATAAAAATAAGTTTATTAAGAGAAAGAGAAGTGGAGGGAAGAGAAAAAGAACAAAGATGATGCAAAGGCTGACACCCACCAGGCAGTTCCTGAGCAGAAGACAGCTAACCCAGCTCTGCTAACTGGACCTTGCTTCCAGTGTGCTGCCCATGATGTTATCTGGTATGGATTACCTCTCTGATTAGTAGGGGTCATCTCCTGATTGTGTCCCCTCCTAGACTTCTGTGCACTCGCAGGATAGTCACATCTCAAAAACTGCACCACATGGGCTGCTATGAGGAAAATTTACTCCATCCCAGCCACAGCCAGCCCAGGAGTTCTTCCCTAAATTTTTTTCTTCATCCCAGTGTAGCTGTCCACCAAATATTCTCAGGAAGCTTTGCAAGCTTGCCAGATCTCCTGCTTTTGCTTTGTTTTACTGGGAGAGCCTGCCAGGAGGCTTGCTGAGGCCTGCATGCTTGGTAGTGCTAAGCTTGGGAGACTTAAAATACTGTAACACAGAGGTTTGATGTTCAGAAGCTTCTTTTCTTTCTTTCTTTCTTTTTTTTCCTTTTCCTCCTCTACAACTTCAGAAAGTTCCTTCCCACTCCTTTTGTGATGTTTTAGCAGTGTTACTAGGAGATTTCCTACAGAAAACACTAGGAAGAACCAGTTCCTACAGAACTTCCTGCTGGGAAGTTCACACAGATTGTGAGTCGGTACACTGGTCCTGATAAACTCTCGTAGCATTTTATTGCTCTTCGTGTTAGAGAGCACTACAAGGGCAGAGGGCCGTGCACTAGGCAGCCACAAACAGCAGCAGCACAGAGGTAAAAACAATTTAGACGTCTGAGCACCGCTCCTGCCTGGGGATGTGCTTTCACCCAAAGCGTCCCTCTGGCAGGGGGGAGCTCACTGCGGGGTTTGCATTCCCTTCATGGCAGTGTGGCAGAGTGTGGATGGTGCAGTAGCGACCTGATCTGAGGCAAAGTAGAGTGCACAAAGCTGCGAGCTGTGCTGCTTCCCTGGGGGTGTGATGGACAGAGGGAAGCGCGAGCTGTTGATGAAGAGCTGTCTCTGTGCCAAATCAGGAAGTGAGCCGGGCAGAAACTTGTACTCTCATGTGACCCTCTGCCCCTAGGAGGTATCTGCTGACATCTACTGGCTTAGGGCTGCAGAGATTTTAGGCACAAACTATCAATAGTTTTAGCCTAAGAGATGGTATTTTGAGTGGTGATTTTGTTTGCTGGGAGCAGTTATTCAGTACAGCCCTCTTGGTGTGACATCAGCCAGGCAGCACTTCTTCCACTGAGAATCTTCCACAGCTCTTTCAGCAAATCCTAGCTGTGAGTGCTAAGAAGAGAGGAGAACCATTGTGAGAGGTCCATCAGCTGCTTCATCCCTGGGTCAGAGTTTGTTTAAAATCAGCAAGAAAGATACTTCCTGTGCTCCTAAATGCAGCACACAGGATCAGCATTCTCTGCACTTGATAAGTGTCCTGAGAGCCTGACTGGAACTAGGAATGTCATCTCAGAAATCCTTGCTTTTGCAGTGTTTTCACTTGAATGAGTTAAGGCAATCCCGAAAGGAATGTTTTTGGAGACTGTTCCTCGGGGTGAATGACATGGGCTGCTGGCAGGGTCTTCAACTGGTAGGAGGCAGCTCTTTCATGTACCTCTGATAAAGAAAGTAATACTTAACCAGAAATGCCTGGGATTGACGTAAGTATTTGCACATGGGCACTGTTGTGAGGGTGTTAGTGCACAAAGTGATGTGTGTTAGTAGCAAAGAAGGAAGATTGGGGGTTTTTTCTCTGTGGTTTTTGTCAGTCTTTGAGGAAGGGAATGAGGTCTAGGCTGCAAAATAAAGTAAGGGATGCTGGTATCTTGTAGAAGTCCTGAATCTTCTAGTGGTGTAGAACTCTTCTGGTTCTTCAGGGGCAACGCTGGAAAACTGTGGCTGGACTAAACAGCCTGAGTGTCTTGCTCTGTGCAAGAACATTTACCTGCTTGCATGGATGGATCTGTGCCAAAGGCCCTTCAGATGCAGAGTCTCTTGCTTTTGGTGGGAGCCCGTTTTCTTCTGACTCTGCCACAATCAAATGACAAACTGCATGTTTTCTAAGGAGACACATGTCAGAAATGCAAACTGTTGCTCCTGAAGCAACACTTTATGCTCTGTTTGTTCACGCTGCAGAGTTTAAATGCTGTGCTGCCCTGGGGTTGTTGCAGTGCACTGTTAGATGTGCATGCAGGTGCTCTTGACTGGGTCTCAGCTGCAGAAGAGGACCCTGACAGCAGCTACAGCTGGAGCTACCTTTCTGGTACTTACTGAGGGCCTATGCACTGAGAGCGAGGGCCGGAATTGACTGTATCCTTCACTTTACTAATAACAAAAATGCATCAGCAGGCACACCAAGACTGGTCAACCTGCTGGGCAGAGGGCAGCCAGTTTCAGAGGGCTGCAGATGAGAAACTGAGGCAAGACATAAGCAGAACATGGGTTATGCTGGGCTGGGCACACCACATGTGTCACAGATACTGTGATTGATTACCAGCCATCCTGACACTGTTGGCTGCCACAGACATTCAGACTACAGCATCACCCTAGTGATTGTGGGGTGTCTGACTGGTCATTTGGACACTGGGAACCATCCTGAACATTCACTGGATTTCAGTTCTAAATGGAGCCTCCCACTGATCCTCTGAATAAAAGTACTTAGCTCCCTTCAGCTGCTAAATGCATTAGCATGTGGCCTTGAAATGTGCAGCACCACAGACTTAAGGATGAAAATGTTTTTCTCACTTTGAGTTTCCCTGTGCCTTAAAAAGGTGGTGCTAATTTGCACAGTTCTCCAAACCTTACCAGTATAACCACCAGGTGAAATGCTGAAATCCTTATGGTTCATCACTACACTGGCCTTAATAAGCCTCATAAAAGGCCATTCATTTAAGAGTTGTACCCTCCAATTCAGAATATTCTATGATTCTGAAACTCAGTATTTCAGTGATTTCAGTATTTCAGTACCCTCCATATGGTAAACAAGCTGGGTAGTTATTTCACATTTTTACAGATATTGTTATGAAACAGTGTTCTATTTTGTTTCATCATTATACAGGAACTCATGACATTGTGCTTGAAGAACCTAGAAGAGAGAAAAGAGCAAGAAGCTGGTAACAGAAAGAGCATAGAGCATGCTGTAAATGACTTGAAGGTAAAATGTGGTTTCCTTCTCTACTGGATGGTCATTTTCCAAGGGGAGACTTTTTGTTTTCTCTGTAGCTATCCAATGACCCAGACACTTACTGCTTCTCAGGAGAAGAGTATATTCCCTGTATCCATCACAATATATGAAACTATGAAAGAGAGAGAAGAGAGAGAGAGTCTCCAAAGACCTGGTCTTCATTCCTTGATCAGCTGATCATCCCTGGAAAACCAAGGGTGACATTTTTGTGCAGAGGAATAGCAGGTAGCCCCAGCTGCCTATGTTATTCTGGCTTCATTTATGTATCTTGCATTGCACTGAACTGCATTATTGAATTGTCTGGATTCAGAGTTGAGTAAACACAAGAACATTGACTGTGTTTACATTGATTGGTTCTGTCTGAAGAATGGGGATGTATGCTAAGCTGCACCTCATTTATAGAGCATGAAATTACTTCTGCTCTAAGGAGCATCTCTAAGCAGTTCTGTTACAGAAATGTCAGTAAGAGCTTGAGGGGGCTTTAGAGACTTGGTCTGATGTCACTTCGTTTTGGAGGCTTTCTCTTCCTACCAGCTGCTTGTCTCTAGCTTGCTTTCAAAGCAGTCAAAGTCTTGCTCCTGAAGGACAAGGTCTGCCTCTTGTTGCAACTCGTACCCTGTTAATTCCAGCTGAAAAAAAGAATTTTCTACATAAATAGGCATCTTGGAATCTTCCCTCAATCTTTTCCATCCAAACATCAGCAGGTAGATCATGTCTGCCCTCCCTTAAAGGAAGAGGGAGATGGAGAAAATTGGTAGAAGAGATGGAGAGAATTTCTGAAGAGATGGAGAAAATTGGTAAAATTCAACCAAAACATAGCATTGAAAGCCTGTAAGAGAAATGTCTGAAATGTTTATGGTCTGTTGGACAGGGGGGAGACATTCTTCTGCTTCATCCATAGGCACATGCTGATATGACCAAAAGGGAGCTGTCAGAAAAAGTGACTGAGCTTCAGTTACTTCTTCGGGAAGAAGAGAGTCTGGCAAAAAACTTCATTGATGAGAAGACTCAGCAAGCCCTGGGAGCACGTGATCAGCAGTTGAGGTCCTGTCAAGAACACCTTGCAGCCCTAGAGACCTTCACACATCGAATCAGACAAATACAGCAGGACAGTGATCCTATTCATTTGCTGGAGGTGGTATTGTGTGGTCTCTTTCTACCTCTTACCCTGATAGTCCTTGGTAAATCTCTCTAGTGATGTCTTCTATAGATCCTTCTGTATGTAAGCAGCATCTTTCTAACTGCTTTTTAATTTGCTTTGTGTTGGTGTTTTGGTGAACAAATCTGGTTCCTGATTTTTGAGCTGTTAGCTGTTCCTGCTATGGCATTGATTTCAGGTCTGTATGAAATTCATGTTAATTTTAAGCATGTGTGGAAAAAACAGGTATGTGTCTCTTAATCTTGAAGACAAATGCTATATCAAGTCTTTCCTTGTCTAATGTAATATGAAGATCTGAGAAAAGGCAGCCCTCAGGAAACCTCAGGAGGGCAGTTAAAATGTGTAATTTCTTTAATTGCAAGAAATCCTAATCACCCTAACCAATAGCCATTCCTTCATTGGAGGGGGCAATGCTTTTCTTTTTGCCTTCAATTTCTCTTCTCCTCCTTGGGAAAGATGTGCCATGTGCTTATGCCCTGACACAAGCCGAAAGATGCCATTTCTTACAGGATGATGACTCTGGTGCATTTTTGCATCCTTGCCAGACTTGAGTTTCCATTGCTGTGATATGACCCTGGCATTCTGCTGTGTGCACTAGCAACACACCTCCACACAGGAGCTGCTCTTCATGATTTTGTGGCAATTTTCTTGTGGGGAGGTTGGATTTTGTTCTTCAGATTGCTTTTAAAACCTAATGGTTTGATTTTGCCATTGATGGGATATCCCACAAAGGGTCCTGGCCAGCCTAAACTCATTTCCATCCTGGAAGGATCTCTTTTGACCATGGCTGTTGGGTTCTCCATGTCTGGGGTGGCCACTGGCTCCACTGTCAGGCTAATGAGCTAAAAGGCAGGCTGAGCTCAGCAAAGCTTGCCTCCTGTGGCCCATGGGTTTACCTAGTGATGGAGCTGTCCTCCTCTGGTGTATGGGAGCTGGGAGGGAAGGGTCCTTTTATGTCACAGTCTCTGCTAATTGTAGTGTTTGGCTTCCTGCCCCCAGAAGTACACAGAAATTGAGAAGGAAATTAAGGAATCCAAGCGCCCCTTGGAAGAGTGGCATCCAATACCTCTCTCATTTGAACACTTAATCAACCATTATAAACACTTTGTCAGAGTTCTTCAGTCCATCCTACAGAAACCATTGGAAGACCGGCTTAAAGAAGGTACTGCTCTGAATTTTGCTTTCTTCTGCTCTCTCTGCAAATAAAGTGTACTTTTTAAGTAAGAACAGAACTTTTTACCAAATCATCTGGAGAAACAACAGTGTTTCAGGCATGGATACTGTTTTCTGGCAGCGTGGGTGTAATGCTGCTATAGCAGTGGTGATTTAGGAATGTAAGAGGTTTCTCTTTCAACTCTGAAAATGATCTTTGGCTTGTCTGCTGCTTTTTTTCCCCCAGTTCTATCAGGTATTTCAATACAATTTAATGTAGTCCATCACACCTACAGAATGTATTTATTCTCTCAGTTACTTACAGTTGGGTGTAAGTGCTCTGGCATTGGGGTACCTCTAAAATTTGAAAGCTTTTTCTAATTGATGTACCTGGTGATCTGCCTCAGTCTGAAAAAGACTGATGATTTTTGGTACTGTAAAGGTGAGCTAACATATTCTTAATTAGAAATCCTTTTGTCTTTGAGCTGTTATTTCATTTTTAACTGACCTTTGGCATGATTTAAGGTAAGGAGTTTTTCCTAATGGGACACAGAGCCACAGAGCTAAATAACCATGGGGAAATCCTGCTGCTCTTTGAGTGAGCAGGCAACAGTGGCCATCACATTTCACCCAGCTGCCTTTTAATCCCTTATTGGAGAAGTGTCACTGAAAAGACAGCAGCAGGTTGCTGGGGCAAATGGTAGGACCTCATCTGAAAGGCCACTGCAGGATGTGTGTAGGATTGCTAGAAAGCATTGAGGAGGTGCTCTGCACCTCCAGCTATCTACAGCTGCCTGACTATTTTCATCTGATAAAGGCTACTTTTTAAGGAATCAGGTGTGATTATTTGGTGGTGTGCTCAATTGTATATTTCTTTGGCCAGCACCCCTAAGGTATCCAAAGAGCATAATGCTGAAAGCATTAGTGAGTAGCCCCTCCCCAGAAAAAGTTATATAGTTTGTCCATGAAGTTGGAAAATGATAGTTGAAAAACTGGCAGACTCCCTAAACTATCCCTTTTCATGTTTGCCCAGATGTTTTCAGTAGCCTTAATCCCACTGCAAAGAAGGAGCCTGGGACAGTGCTGAAAACCATGACTCCTATCGATCGGTTGCTTTTCTTAAAACGTAAGTATGATTATACTAGAGTCCTACAATCTCCCGAGCTGGAATGGACCCACAAAAATCACTAGGGTCCAACTCCTGGCCCTGCACAGAACCATGCATCTGAGAGCATTGTCTGAGTGCTTCTTGAACTGTCAGGGTTGGTGCTGTGACCACGTCCCTGGGGAGCCTGTTCCAGTGCCCAACCACCCTCTGGGAACCTTTTCCTAATAATCCAACCTAAACCTTTCCTGACAGAACTTCAGGAGGTTCCCTTGGGTCCTGTCATTGTCACAACAGAGGAGAGATCGGTGCCTGCCCCTCCTCTTCCCCTCACAAGGAAGTTGTAACTGCAGTGAGGTCTCCCCTCAGTCTCCTCCTGGCTGAACAGACCAAGCGACCGTAACTTTCTGGTGTACAGCTTCCCCTTATCCCATCACCATGAGTGACCCAGATTAGAAATGTGTGGAGACACCAGTGTTGGTGCCCTGCTATGATTCCCTTGGCATGCCTTGTGCAGTCCCAGTGTCTCTGGAGCTGTAGGCTCTGTGGCTCTCTCAATCCTAACCTTAACCCAAATGGCAGCTGGTGCTGCAGCTGAGGCGCAGCCCATCACATTGGCGGCCTAGGTTAGAGAGCTGTGGGGACAGCAGTGTTGGTTCACTGCTTTATGTGCCTGGCATAGATTTTCCAGCCCAGTGTCCCTGGAGCTGCGGGCTCTGTGGCTGGCTGAACCCCATCCCTCCTAATGTAGAGTCAACAATGTTGGGGCCCTGCCCTGCTCAGCCTGGAATGCCTTTTCCAGACCCAGTGTCCTTGGACCCGTGGGCTTTCTGGCTGAGCCCGAACCCTAAGCATAAAGCAACCTTGGTGCTATGGTTGAGGTTCCCATCACCATGGTTGGCCCAGATCACAAAGGTGTGGAGGTGTGTTAGTACCCTGCTGTGACCCCCTTGGAATGCCTTTTCCAGCCTGTGTTCCTGGGACCACAGGCTTTCTGACTGTCCCAAGATACTGCCAGCTGTGGGCTCCTTTGCAGGTGTTTTATAACTTGGACTTCTTCCAAGGGTCCCAACAAATGTAGCAAGTGTGTTTATGGCTTTGACTGCAGATGCAAGATCACCAACCTGGGAATATGACAGTATTCACCCAAGACTGAAATTGTCTGATGACCGTCTTGAAGTAAGCTGTAGCTGGAGGAGAATATTTTACCCCTGTGGTCCCCAGAGATTTGATAAATTATGGCAAGTGCTAAGCAGAGATGCATTCCTTTCTGGGAGCCATTACTGGGAAGTTGACCTGCTTCATGCTGGAGCAGGATGGTGGATTGGTGCAGCCTACCCTACCATTGGCAGGAAAGGAGACTCTGAAGCCTCTCGACTGGGCTGGAACAGAGCATCTTGGTGCCTTAAGAAGTTTGATTTTGAGTACTGGGCCTTTCACAAGGGAGAGAGAATCCCCATCCTGATAGAAGATGATCCTGATTGCATTGGCATCTTCCTAGATTATGAAGCAGGAATCCTTTCCTTCTACAATGTTAGCGATGGCATGGCTCATTTGCACACCTTCCGCTGCAAGTTCACAGAACCAGTTTATCCAGCCCTGAGACTCTGGGAAGGGTCCATCAGAACATGCAAACTGACATAAGAAACAAAGCAAAATAAAGCCTACTATTTAGTGCTTTTTCTATAAATGCCACTTCAATTATCTACATTAATTCATCTCTGTTGTATCAAAGTTGTAGTTATGATGCTTTCAGAAGGTAACATAAGTTCAGGAAAACCAACTGTGATTTTTACTGCACATGTATTTTTCAATGAGAGAAAGGGGATCTGGCTTTTATAAATGATGTTGATGTACCACTTGAAGTGCCACACGTACTATTTTTGTACTTTTTTCAACTTGTAACAGTAAGTTCAAGAAAACCAACTGTATTTTTTAATGTATATGTATTTTTCAATGGGGGAAGGTGATCTGACTTTTATAAATGGTAGATATACTACCTAAAGTGCTGTATGCAGTATTTTTCAATTTGCAAAATGGAAGAAGTCAGGTTGAAAGACACATATTACAACTCAGACTGGAACCTGGATATTGACTTTTTAAAATACTTTTTTAATGAACTCCCTTCCCTTATTGGCCTGGAGAGGCTGCATTTGTGTATGACAACAGGTTCAAGCTTCAAGAATACATACTGGATATTGTTATCTTTGACAAAGTCAGATATGGATAATAAATGTACTAAGTGAATTAGCTCATATTGCAATGTCATCTTGGAAAAATCAAAAACTGTTGAAAAAGACTGTTAGAAAGGCACTGACTGTTGGAAAGGTCCCTTCTGAAGCTGGAGCTTCTATCACCACAGAATTTAATAACTAGTCTTACATGTGACACAAACTCTGAATTGGACTTCTGAGTGGCCCTGTTCTTCCCATTGAGTAGAAGCACAAGAAAAAGCTGTGCACAGCCCCTAACAGAGGATGAAATGTCTGCAGGGCTCACAGATGCAATAAAAACTCTAGGCCAGAGGTGCATTTGTGGCCTGTTTATCTTTGTGTCCAATTTGCAATGTTCACATAAAACTAGGGGAGATGCTTCCAAGTTTCTCTTTAAGGAATTTCTCCCCCTACCAATACATTAATTAAAGTCCTAGAAATTTCTGGAGCCTTTGCTTACAGCAGTCTCCAGGACCAGCCCAATTAAGAGTGAGGAACCACGGCTGCTTGAAACTAGTCAGGTAATCTTACAGTGTTCAAATACTAAAGGCCCTGCATCACCAGTGCTGGCAAAAGCAAGGTCTGAGCATAGGCTGAAATGTAGAAACAAGAGCTTGTTTTATAAGCTAAATTTTATTTTTCAAATTTGAAATAAAAAAAAAAAATCTTCTAACAATCAAGTAGTTTTTTAATGTAAGGCAAGCATAGTGTATCCATCACAGCTCACATATGGTCAAGTATATGACTCAACCTCTGCATCCCCATTTAAAGATATGAATACAGTTTCCTCAGAATTGCACAAGGGTACACATTTTGACAAAGTAAACAGCTTATAGGTACAAAACCACTCACCACCAAATTCAATATACTCCACCAACCCACGACCAAAAGGTAGCAATTTCCAAGTAACCATCACTAGTAAATGATTCCACCACAGGAAAAAAAGCAGATGAATTATTGCAAAGCAGTTCTGTGCTAAGCAAGGTAATTGTAGAATGACTGGTTTGTAGCTCCTGCTGCTGCTGCTGCTGCTATATGGCTCCCTTCTGGTCAAAGGGAAAAGCAGCAGGTGATAGGAGTGGGATTGCATTTCTTACTTGAAAAGTGAGAAGCTGGGATGCAACAGTAGAGCACACAAAAGGTGCACTGACCAGCATGCTGAAGCATAATGGTGTGATGTAGTCAGGCAGTCAGCCTCAGCCACCTCTCACACCAGTGCTGAGAGAAAAACCCCAATGTAGTGGATTTGCTGGCTAGTACAGAATAAAAAGCTGCTCAAGCTGCACCAGCATTTGGATTCCTACCTGAGAAGTTGCCGTCCAGGTCTAAACTGAGGCATCCAAATGCTCTGCAGAATTGATTTAATACTCCAGACTTCACTCAACTCACAATAAATGGTTTTCACAATTTCTGAAGCATAGGTTAAGCTTATTTCCACTGATGCATCTCAGATCTACTTTTCTTCCCTGCTCAATCTCTCTGGTTTGCCCTTTTGCCTTTCAGTTCACAAAAGGCTCTCCTGCCCCTTAAATGGGACCTTTCTAAATATCCAGTATGCTTTCTTTCCTGGTACTGTCTCTTGAGAACTTAGCTTTCTCAAGAAGCCCATTTTCCCACAGAATGCAGATTCCTGCAATCCGCTGCTTTATCATGACACTTTTAAGATTTTCATTTAAAAAAAAAAAATTCCATCTAGGCTGCCTTTGTAGTTTTCTCTTCAGTGTATGTAAACTTTTACTTATCTGTATTTAACTCCAACCAGAGTCCTGCTATAATAGGTGTGAGGGAAATGGCAGAAAAGAGAAGAATATCAAAACATATAGGGCTAGTACAATTCAAACTGTAGACAAATTCTCATGATTTATTGTATTCTTAACAGAAAAGGGAAGCTGGAAAGCAGCAGCCTGTTGTCTTATATTTGGCAAAACTCCAAATTAATCTAGGTTAAGTGAAATGGAGAAGAGAGGATCATGGCATTTTCTAGGCACAATGCTATACAGTTTCCAATAACATCTTTATAATTTATATCCCCTTTACTTCTGAAACTTCCTACTAATGAGAACCTGAAAATTCTAACCAGTTTTCACCCTCATAATTACACCCCTTTCTTCTAATCTACCATGCTGCTATACTTAAACGCGTTGTGTGGTAGTACATTGAGAAATATGGAATGGAGTGCCTGGGTTTAGCACTTCACTTTTTTTACATGATTTTCCACTACTTGCTCAGTGATGGTTTCATCTTCTTCAATATTTTTTTTAACCTTCTGGCCCACCAGATCAAAGATGGACTCTGGGGGAAATCCCTTTGGCTCTCCCACCTTCACCGTCAGCATGTCCAGTGTCAATATTGCACCTTCAGGAATCGCCACTTTTGCCACTACCGACTTTCCCAGCTACAGGGGAGGGGAAAAAACAATGTTTAAGTTAAATACATTGCTAGCATAACAAAAAAGGATAAAAAAATATTCTGCAGTTATTTGAGAGCAGTTATCTGGCCTCAAGCTATGCCAGGGAAAGGTTAGACTGGGTATTAGGAAATCTTCTCTAAAAGGGTTATCAAGCACTCAGACAGTCTAGAACGTGGAAGTCATTGAGTCATGATCCCCAGAGTTATTTAAAACGTGTAGAAATGGCACTTAGGAACCTACATTAGTGGTTGGACTTGGCAGTGCTCGGGTACAGCTGGACTGAATGACCTCGTGGGTCTTTTCCAACCTAAATGATTCCATGTTTCTACTCAGCTTAGTTAACCACCGGATGGTAAGCATAGAACTCTGTTATAATCAAAACTGCCAACATTACACAGTGTGAATTTTATAACTGCAGAGGCAGAAACACTACTGCAACAAACAATCTGCAAGCTATTTTTCTGAATACAGAGTTACTAGCTATAGGTCTGAATTAGCTGCAGGGTAACACAGACCAAGATCAAAGGTTACCTTTTCATTGCAAGCCATTTCACAGGGCAAGAGTTGTTTGATTGGAGAACCCATTGCTTTTTCCACAGTACGGATGGCTTTCACTAACTCTGCCAGTTCGTTTGGCTCCAGAGATGCTTGGTGGTCACTTCCTTTCCACGTTTTGTCGAGAGTCACGTGGCGTTCCAGTACTTTAGCGCCCATAGCAACAGCTGCCACAGAAATGGCTATGCCAGTTTCGTGTCCCGAATAGCCAATGGGGATATCAGGAAAAGCTGACTGATAGGCCTTGAATCACGACAGAGTTGGTCTGAATTACCAAGGTAGCAGTTTCAAAGACAAAGCAAATTTAACAGTGATAACTGCAGTGGACAAATATTGTGCCATAAACAAGTGGTTGGTTATGCAGAGAATGCAACTTTTTAAATTCAACAAGTCACACTGCATTACCAATCACCACGTTCCAGATGTGACTAATATTATCAATACTGACAAGAAAAAGGAAGCACGTTTTCTTCTACAACTTATGTTTTTCCTTTTAATTCAGTTCTACTATTCAAGGTCCCCAAAGCCTGTATCAGTGTAACAGTAACAGTATCCTATTTTTGTCCAAGAACCCAGTAGATTGGTTAATCTGTATCCAAAACAGATTTCTTCAACATTGTATTTAAGCAATCTTTTAATCCATGCATAGAGAACAGTCACCAAATCCTAAAGGCACTTAAATGCAGCCACGTGGCATTCTATTTAAAATAATATACTATGTGTGCATAGATCTAAGGTAGTGCTTTAACACAGGCCAGTTTGGGAGAACTTTCTTACATCACTATTTGGTGCATCCAAGTAATATTTCCCACGAGGGCAACTATACTAGGATATAATCAATTTTCTTCATTGCTCTGATAGTCACGTGAAGTTTTTATAACAAAAGTTTCTGGTCTAGCTCCCTCCTTAGAATTACGTTCTCACTTCGTGCACCTTCTTAACAGTAACTGTCTACATGATTTTTCTTTGCACTACAAACCACAGGGTTAACCTGTTAACCATATGTCATGTTTTCCTCTGTTGAATTTTGAATACTCCAGTAACATCCTTTATCACCTTCCTCAAAGATAAGTTCTGCTAAAAAAGGACATGGTGGATACTTTTATACTTTTACTTCACTGCTTGCACTGTCAATCAGAGGAACATGACACATCTTGTAACTCCTCAGAAGCAAATTCCAGCACGCCCTAAGACCCGTAAGTGTATCTCAGCAGAAGGACACAGCCCTGCTCTGCTGCCCTACCCAGGCAGGCTCTGGGTTACTCACGGACCGATATAACGCGGAGATTGACATCCTCTGGCTGAAGCGGGTACGCGCTGGTGCACTGCAGGAAGCAGAAGTTGGGGTTGATGGGCTTCACAATCTGGTAAACCTGATGCATTATGTTCATGGACTGCATCCCGCTGGAAATCACCATTGGGCGGCCTAGCCATTAGAAAATATGCACAAGTTTTGTTCCAGGTCTACAAGATTAAGTTAAATTTTTGTAGTAAATTAATTCAGTAACACTAGAAAAGAATGCTGGGTATACCTTTTTTTCCCAAGTCTGAGGGTGAGTTTCTTTTAAAGACACTTCAGATTTTTTACCAAAAATCAACTGGAGGAAAAATCTAGTAACTGAGCTACAGAGAAATGGTGATGTTCGCCAAGATGGCTCAAAGAAAATGCTTACCTTTCTTTGCAGTCTTTTCCAAATAAGGAAAATTATTTGTATCTCCTGATCCTACTTTGAAAAAGGGAACATCCAGTTCATGTAGAAATTCCACAGCCATCTAAAAGGAAAAGAAATTGCTGTGTTTTAACCTTCTACTTCAGCTGGATCAAAGGATAAAGAGCTACTGTGCTTGGAAACAAACCCCCCTTCAAAACAGCAAATCCAAAGCTTAAACAGGTAGATATTATAGACATCTCCCTGAAAACCACTGCTCCTGAAGTAGTATTTGCTATCCTAACAAAAGCGAGCTCCACTTCAGCTTAAAGATGAACAGCATTATTGCTTTTCTCCCTTTTTTTAAACACTATCAGAGAGAGCAGCCACCTGCAGATGGAAGTCTGCCTGTTGAAGAAGAAATGTGCTACAAGCACGTACACAGCCACACACGTCCTGCGGGTCAGAAATATAAAATCACAGAATGTTAAAAACCACAGGTGAAAACTTGTATGACTATATTAAATAAGCACCAGGGAAAAAACCCAAAAGTGCCCAGAAAGGGAAATCCAAAATGAGTTTGCTCTTAGGAGAGATACTAGACAATAAAATATGCCAAAATAACAACTACAAATCTGTTTAAATGCCAATTACACTCTGCCTTTGTCTAAAATTGTGTGCTATATTGAAGACAACTCAAGAATTATTAGGGGCTCTCTGAAACAGGTATTACATCAATAAGTGGCCTTTCAAAAATTAGTACTTTATTGGAAAAAAATTTAAATTCCAAACTTATCACAGGCAAGAGATATTTAAATCCTCCATTCACCTCTGGGAAAAATAACAAAATAGTTACCTTTGTCCCCTGTCAACCACCCACAAACACTTTTAATTTCTTTATCTCTTCCCTTGGTGCTGTTAAATTTACTTAGTGCCAGAAAGAATGCTAATGTCCAGAAGATATTCACATCTTATTTGGTCTAATTTTTCTATCATCAGTACAATGGAGATTCAATTTTTTTGTACCTAGGATGTACAATGTCTCTTTATTCACTATTTAATTTAATTTATTCAGATGTATTGTGCATAAAGACAATGAGTACTCTACATTAAAAAAGCACAGATCTCATTTCAGGAGATGGCAAAATCTTAAATATGACAGGTAGACCTTGTACCTAAGGCCACTCTTTATTAGGTAACTATCTCTTGAAAATTAGCAGCTTTTCTTTAAGAGATTGAAGGATCAGGAAGTAACTTCAAATAACAGGGCTGAGATGACATTAAAGGGAGTGGTTCAGTGAGATCCTGCTTTGTCTCCAGTACACACTGGAACAGAATAGATAAAGGAGTTATTCATAACCTTTGTATTTATTTCACACATCACTTCATTAATTTCCTTATACAGTTAAACACACAATTTAACCTCTTTGACATAGCTGGACTTCTGGAGCTCATGTTAAATTTACAGAAGGTAATGTATAAAAACTTTCAGAAGTAAAGGTACTCTCAAAGATTTATTATGTCAATTCATGCAGTATTTTCCTTAAGTTCCAAACCTCTGTCTTGCAGAAATTCCTCCCCCAGAAATCTTAGGAGCTGTGTCGTGTAATTATTGCTCAAAAAAGAAGGCACAAACATGTATCAGTTCTGTTAATTAGCTGATGAAGCCACATACAAAGGAGAAAAGCAGAGAAAAAGAGGGATCCCAGCAGCAGAAAGTGATCTTAGCTGCTGTCTGTGAAGTGTTCTGTGCTGCACTACAGCCTCTAGAAACCAGAGGTTTTAACAACGAAGGAGTATGGGTTTTTTTTCTCCCCCCAAAGGCATGCAGGTCTTTAAGATCTCAGATAAAGAAGTCCAAGACTCCTGGGCTCATTTACTCTTTTCTTAAAGGAGTGCATGTTGTTCAGCAGGTCTTCTAGATGTGAAGATAGCAATAAAAGAAACATTACCACACTCTCTTTTCACATATCTATTTCTGAATCCCTGGCCCGGAGCTATTGCCATATACACAAAACATATTTGTCCATTGTCAGATGAAGAGGGAGAACAAATTATAAGAAAAAAGAATAGTACTGATATATCAGGAATTGTCTCTGATAGCAAGAGTAAGACACTGAACAGACCACCTTAAAACATTAGGTAAATCACATCCTTGTCCCATCCTGCATATGTCTACTTGCAGGATGCCAGGGACATTGCTCTGCTGGCCATATGCAAGATTAACTAGCTTACTTCTGGTGGGGTGTCTTTCAGTTTGGTCCTCTGTATTTTCTATGCCACACAGAAAAGTAAAACAATCTGTAATCTCTCATCTATACTGAAGTTCAAATGTTACCTAACCTTTCCAAGTTACACATTTCAAGGGTATGTTGCATTTGTAAATACTGTCACTACCATCATTCTGAGGCAGGCAACATGCAACAGCTACAAGTATACATGTCTTAAGGGGGAACAGCAGCAGGAATTTTGTGGAGTTGTGAAGCTGGTGGTTATTCAAGAGCCCACTGGCAAAAATCAGTAAATTATTCAGGAGTAACAGGGCAAGGTGCTGAACCCCTCCATCAGATCAGTAAAAGAAACAGGGCCATAAACACTTCTTTTGCTTAGGAACACCATAGGGGTCTAGTAAACAACAAGGAGGGACACAAATAAGAGGGAAATAATAGGGATTAGATCAAGAAAGGAATCTGGTTCAAATACAGAGGTGAGTTTGATACGCTTGAAACTAACAACCCAGACAACACCAGAGAGCAGTCTGATTGCCATCCTGATCTACACTCTCAAAGCCTCAATTGTTTATGAAGGTCAAAATGCAGCCTTGTCCCTAATATTACTTACTGTGTATAAGTATCACAGCACACATGGCAAGTCTTCCAAAATATTCAGCCATTGACTCAACCATTGCAGAGACACAGGTGAACTGGCAAATAACTCTGTGTCTCTCAGACAGAACTTCATGGTCCATATATTCTGTTTATGTAAGAACTATCACACCTAACAGACACAACAGCCAGACCCCCCTTGTCATTCCAGGATGGCTTACATACCTCATCCATGCCAGAAGCTGTGAAGAAAATGCCAATCTCCTCTGCATACTTCTTCAGCTCTCTATATTGGTCATGACTGAACTCCAAGTGGCGCTTGTGTTCCCCATAGGTCTTTCCCCAGGAGTGTTTAGAGGTGTAGGGCCTTTCTAATGCTTTCTTGTTGAATTTGTACTCCAGCTCACTCTTCTGGAACTTGGCACAGTCTGCTCCGCAGTCCTGCAAAACAAGCTTGCACACTGAGTGCAAGTGCAAGATGAAACTGCCCTCAACCTAAGCCTGAATTCAAGAAGTGAGTAACTCATGTGCTCATCTGTTGTGGAGTTTTCACATTATCATTACAGCAGTCATGGAAATGGTAATGAACACAGAGTGCCTGTGGATCTGCACACACATGAACCCTTTTATTTCAAAGTCCCTACACACTTACTAGGGCAGCAGTCAAGAGAAACCACATAAAACCTACAAAACTATGTAGCTATGCATGCTGCTTATTCGAAGAGTTGACTTCGGTAGTGTTTTTTCCAGATTAGCTGTCACTGATAATTTTACATTAAAAAAGCACACAGAATTCTGTGGAACAAGGAGTATGAATCTGAAATTTGTAGAATCATTAAGATCATCCTGTCCAACTATTCAGCCAGCATCACCACAGTAACCCCTAGATCACATCACCAGCACCAGAATCTCTTGAACACCTCCAGGAATAATAATTCATTTGAATCACACAGTGAAGACATATCCTCATTACAGCAATCTCCACTTACACCCCAGTCACAGAACTGAATACACAATGCCCCGAGATGTGATGATGTGTGGTTTTCTATCTAATGGATATAACATCGGATTTCAAAGCAGCTTGGCCATCTTACTGGATAACACGAGAGTTACTGCAATAAAGCCCCAATGTCAACCAAGTCAAGCTGGAGGTTCAGCAGCTGTCTTCCCAAATTCCCCGTGAGCTGATGCAACCCCGTGGGGTTGCACCCACGACACAAGATCACAGAATGAATTAGCTGGAAAAGCACTCGGAGATCCCTGAGGTGACCGAACACCACCTTGTCAAACAGACCACGGCACCAAGTGCCACGTCCACTCTTTCCTTAAACACCTCTAGGGACAGCGACTCCAACACCTCCCCGGGCAGCCCATTCCGGTGTCTGTTCACGCTTTCTGTGAAAAAATTCTTCCTGATGTGCAGCCTTAACCTCTCCTGGCACACGAGAGGCCACGTCCTCTCATGCTGTTGCCTGGTAGAAGAGGCCGACCCCACCTGGCCACAGCTTCCCCTCAGGGAGCTGTAGAGAGTGGGAAGGCTNGCGGGCTCCCCGCGCGGCCTCCTCCCGGCCGGCAGGGGGCGCCGCGGCACCGCCCCTCAGCGCTCTCCGGGGCGGTGCTCCGCCTTTGGAGCCCCCTGGTTTACATTGATACGGACAGATAATGTACACCGCATCCAGGGGATTCTTAAAAACTGCCAGGGGTGGTGACTCCGCCGCCTCCCCGGGAAACCTATTCCAGTGCCTGACTGCCCTGGCCGTGACAGTTGTTTTTCCTGGTATCTCATCCGAATGTCCCCTGTCTCACTGTAAGGCCGATTCCTCTCGGCCTCTCGCCGCAGGCACGGCAGGAGAGACGGACCCCCGCCTCACTACACCCTCCCTTCAGGGGGTTGTAGAGACTTGGCTCGGACAAAACTTCCCATGATACATGGAAATAAATGGCGAAATGTGAAGCAATGGCTAAGGCCACCTCAAAGATTATTTTACTCCAAAGTCCTCCTCTGACTGACATGCAGATGACATTTTGGGCCTATCTGTGAAGTTTTTAATGGAACTGAATATCAGTAATTTCAATTGTTACGATTTTATGGTATGTCTGGTGGCGGGTTTGTTTGTTTGTTTGTTTGTTTGATCTGGTTTGTTTTGTTTTGGTGAGGGATGAGCACCACTGTTACAGTGCAGAAATTCTTCGTGCTGGTGTTGGCTGTTCCCCAAGGAGAGCTGCACCCTTCTAAGAAACTGCAGTTGAACCAGCAGACTCCGAGCCGTGCAGTACTACATGAGAGACAGCCTAAGAAATTGCCTCAGTTTCGAATCAGACATGGCCTTGATGAGCGAGACACTGTCATATGCCAGCAGCTCTCAAAAAGGATGCTGTCTTTTACAAAGGACTGAATTTTGTAAATTATGGTGAGAACACCATATAATTTTTTTTCTTTGTGTGACTGAGAATTGCAGACCATGTAAGATGTTCGTATCTGTATAAAACCATCCAGTTCTCTAGAACCAGGTCAGTTGCCTGAGGCTGTCTCATAGACAAGAAAGTTTTCTGACAACAGAACTCATACTAAACATTTCTACTGGTCAATTACATTACAAGTGGATACAAATGTAGACATAGCTTTTTTTAGGGGTGCTGAATGACTGTTACAGAAAGAGATCTGAGTAAAATACAGTCCCTATAAAAATGGTTGCATTTATCCAGTGGGTAATAAATACTTCATGTTTTTATGAATATTTTCCAGAGAAAAATATAGAAGGTTAAAACTGTACTGCAGATATTACTGATATACCCCATATGGGTTATAACATTTCAGGAATTGCATAGAGTTGAAAGCCATACTGTAGTCTGTTGAACTTTAGGATACTAAAAGTTAACTAACAATTTATGAAAACACCTGACACTCAGTATTGGCTATGCAAAAGAATTTGTGAATGTAACCTTCATACTGCATGCATGCAAACACTGAGAGTAATTATACTGAAGTTTACCCCAAAAGTTCACTGATTGAAAAAGCAGCTCATTAAGTGTTTCTTAATTGTAATATTTGAAACAAGCCTCTAATGTACTATGTCTCACTGGATTTTAGTTTCCACTTTAATTTACCACCTACCCTGTGAGAGATTTCTCCAACTAAACTACGTGGCTTGAGGCAAAAAGCCCAGCTTGTTCTTGTAGTTCCTTAGGTGCTGTAGGTTCTTCCTGCACAAATGTTTACCACCAGCTTCACAGAACAGACACACCCTTCTTTCCTGGGGCAAGTTCCTTGTTCAATCATCAGGTGAAGAAGCAGGAAAAAAAATGCCTCCAGAACACAAGTAATTAACTTCTGGAATAATTTTGCAATGATGGAGTAACATTTTGCATATTATAGCCTAAAATGACAGAAGATTGAGCCTCTGTACTTTTAATTATCCAATATTAAAGCAGTAGAACTGAAGGTAAGATGATATGCAGTTGTATATGTACACATGTATGTATTTCTAATGTAAAGTGTGAAAGTAAGAAACAAATAATAATAATAGTACAGAAACTGTGAACTACTCCAGCCTAGGCAGTTTTACACTCCCTAACACTTCCTCATGAAATTCTGGCCACTGCAGTTCCAGCATTGTATTCTGTGAATCTCTCTGTTCCTGTGTGGTGTCTAAAACCTTGGTTCTTTTGCAGGTTTGTCTTTTACTTCAGAGCCAACTCACACTGAGGATTTAATGGATGTATTTACAGGCAATAATGAGAAGCATACCTAGGATACAATGGAATACTTCCAGCTGGAAGGGACCTGTAATGATTCTTTAGTGCATTTGCTTGAACATTTCAGGGCTGGTGAGTGTGATGGTTGTCACATTGATAGTTATCACACTAGGCAAACTGAATTTATGTGCAGTAATGCTTTATCCAGGAATTACAGAGCTTGAGACAACAAATGCATGTAGTTTATGCACTCAGGCACAGACTTCTATACAGCCCTAAAACTTGACTGGCATGATGAAAGACATTCAAAGAGCCTGGGTCCTTGAAACAGAAAATGTGCTTGCAGTTTTGACATAGTTTGTAGGAGGAAAATTCCATGATGTTCCAGTGATGACAAACATTTGCCAGCAGCAATTCCTTTCAAATACCAGGATACAGTACATTTCAAAAGTGCTTGAGTTTGTCAGTGAATTTTAATTCTCTGATCTCCTTTCCTTGGACTATATACTCTGCAATTTTGGGGGTATTAACTTCCCATGGCCACACAATTTATTTGTCTTATTCTGTTGTTTGATTGCTTCCTTGTCCTCTTTGTTATGTCTAAAGCAGTGTTCTCAGCACTTAAGATTATATATAATTCCTCAAGAACCAGAAGCTGTCTGCCAGTGAGGAGTTAATAGTCTCACGGCCTCTGTTTTTAGCCTGTGTACATATTTTTAAGGTCTCAGATATTATCCCACATTTAAACTGCACATCATAACAAAAGACACCCAACTTCAGTTTTGCACTGAGTAAATTCAAACTAATAACAAACCTAACACCCCACCAGTTCTTGGCAATGTCAGTGTAATTTTTTATTGGGCCATCCAGACAATAGTGACAGGCAGTGACAGTACATCTCCTTGTGGTGACAGCAAGAACTTGATTTCTGCAGATTTTCTTTATTTCAGCCCAACGTCTGCATTTTAGTTCTGACAAGCTAAGAACACCAGCTTGTTTCCCTCTTGCTCTGACCAACTTTCTCATTTAACTTTGGGAACAAGCCTGTGTATTGTGAATGAGTCCAGATGTGCTAACAGTTCAGTAAATTACAGTAATGGATTGACTTCTCCTTTCACCAGATCTTGTGGAGTTTAAGTAACAGGTTAAGTGACTTCCACAGGAAGAAGTGAGAGATGGAGACTGCATACAGTATTTGAGAGGGGTGTCTGGGATGACGTGAATGAGACAACTGTTACAGACAAACGGTGATTAAGAGCTTCAAAGGGATTCAGAAGGGAAAAGGTATAAGGAGAAACTAGGGAATGGTGACAGAATAAAGTAGTACTGGTTTGATACTGGGCTGGTGGATTGCTAGGAATGCTGTGAAGCCCAAAAATCTGAGGAGCATAAGAAGCTGGACTGAAAGTCAGGAGATGGGAACTTGAAGGATACTGGTTTCATGAGAAATGCTGCTGGAAATAGCAGCTGAGGGGACTGAGTCATGAAACTCAAAGAGCTTTTCCCTAGTGCTATGAGTAATATGGGACAAATGGGACTATAAATGAGAGGTCTGCATGAGAAAAAGGCAGACAATGTTAAACATCATCTTTTTTCCCCAAAAAATCACAGATGAAGGACTATGATCCATTAGAACATATTCAAAATTGGTAAAGATTTAGAATATAGCTAGAGGCTCACCACCAGTATATTTTCTCCCTCCTCCTGCACAACTGTCTCTCCTTCAGTTACTTTCTGAGTTGAAGGAACAGAGATCTCTATGTTCCAACCCTGTGTGTATTACTGCATTGACTTGAAATTTTTGACTTGACAATGCACATGATTAGGGCTATGACACAAAGCACATGTTTAAGGCTGTACAACTCTCAAGTGATAAAGGCTGCTAGTTTTAAGATTTTTCAGCCATTATTTTTGCCTCTTTTAGTATACTTAGTGAACAGTCAGTAAAATATCCCCCTCAAGAGCAATCTTGCCCCAGACTGTACCAGATGTAGTGGAGGTGACAGTCCTAGTCTGTTTATCCTGTGTTTTACAAGACAGCAGGGAGACAGTGGCCAAAGCTTTAGGGAAGAGAAAGCTGGTCCCTAAATCAACTAGTTCTCATTCACTGGTTTTGCCACCAAATTGCTGGATGATATTGGACTGATCACTAAAATAAGCTTTTCACATCAAACTGCTGAACTGAATGCTTACAGCTGTCTTATTTAAGGCATTATTGTTTAGTTTACAGGTCTGTTGAATTCTTGCAGCTACACATCAGTATGAAAAGGGAACTAACACAATACCTATATAAAATACCTGGTCTTTGGCATCTCTGAATTGGCATTTGAAATAAATAGACACCATCCACTGCAATCTGGTTGTACTTTAGTTCTACTCTGTAGGGGCAGAGGAGGAAGGAGAATATACTCTGTAAATTGAGAGCAGAGAGGGAGAGGAATAATACTCTCACTTTTCTGAGAGGTGTGTAAATGTAAATTATTACTTTAAGAAGCCTCCACGCTATTGTAAAAGGCACAAAGGAGAGCCATAGGACAGAAATAATACCTCTGTTGTCAGAGGAACAGTAGAAAAGTGTGTGATGCAGAAACCCGTGACACACAAAACAGTGAGAACAAACAGAATGTTTGTTTGTCAGTTTAGCTTGGGGCTGTCAGTCCTGCCTCAGTGGTGCTGTAGGAGTGCCAGTCTACATCTCAGCCTCCTGGCCTGCCAGGCTGACATAGCTCATCACTGACCTGCTCAGCACTACAGTCTGTGGGCTGAGGTCACAACCAAACCCCTTCCCAGCTGGTTTGTACCTGTTAGCCACAAGTTCCCACTGTAAGAGAGGCGTATCTTGCACCTGGATCCGGTTGCTTTCCTCCAACCGAGCAGAGTCTAGGTGTGCTGTTGCAAGGAAATAGATCTCTAACACTTGCAAGTATTAGAAAGAATACTGGACTCTGACTGGAAAAATAAGCATTCACATAGATACTACTGCCTTGATTACCCAGGGAAAAAATGTCAAGTTAATTTATTTTGTGGTAAGGCAGCTGAATGGTTGCTTTCTATGTGTTCAGAGTGTAGATTACTTTGACACAGACAGGGGAAAGTGGTACAATGCCTCACCTTCTATATTGAATTCAATCATAAACCTACTGCTGTTTTAGGAGAGTGTCTTGGGGTGATTCTGTGACAATCCTGTATTCCCCATCACCTGCTGGAAGTTTTTTTGTACCTTTAAACTGCAGCCGGGAGGACTCTTCAAAGTGGCTCACTTGATCTTGCAGCCAGAATGTTTCCTCCTGGATTTGTGTCCATACTGGCACAGAATGAAATGAGAAAATCTTGGCAGATTCTTCAAAACTCTTGACTGCCCAGTTTTCCATATAGTCAAACTACCTTTCAAAGTTCTTCTAAAAATGGTAATTAATTAAAAGGTAAAAGAAAAAATCCCTGTCTATAAAGAATGTATTTTCCCTTCTACCAGAGCGTTCTTAACTTGACTGCCATACCTTGGAACAGTCTGCAGTAAATTGTGATTTCTACTCAGTATGTGCTTCAACAATCCCTGTATTTCAAGTGGCTGTAATTTATTAATTAATTCATACTATAAAATTAATTAAATACCATTAATTAATTAAACCATTAAAAAAATCACACTTTGAAAAGCAGTTTACAGCAGAAATAGAATTAAAGAGTTACTTTTATTTATATTTCTTTGCATGAGCTGTTTCTATGCAGTCAGATTCTTCTCAAATTTTGTGACCTGTGTTGGGTTTTGGCAAGGTGAAATACTCATTCTGCACCTCATGGAATGCTTTTGTGTCTGTAAATCAAATCCAGAAAAGGCCACCACTTTATTGTTTCTAAGGAAGCCAGCAGGACTTTAATATATGAAAGAAATGGTAGATAATTTGCTAATATTTCAATTAGTTTTACTGCCTTA
>VZRX01011755.1:4299-30119 GCA_013398075.1 Notiomystis cincta | reverse complement strand
CCCTCGCCCCGGCGCTCTGCCTGGAGCGGGGATCCGCTGCCCGCGGGGTCCCGGGGGTGGGTCGGGGCCGTCCTGGGGACGCTGTGCTACAAGGCGAGCTGCCTCCCTGCTCCCTCGGTAGTTGTCTGTATCCCCTGAAGATGCCCAAGCCGTGCCCCTATCCTAATGCGAGCGGTGCTGATCTCGTCTAATCCAGGAGCCTGCCTGAAGGAAGGCTTCCGAAAGCTGGATAAAGCCGCCACTTGAGTTTCTGTCTTCAGCGGGGGTGATCTTAGACTTAAAGCATGAGAGCAGTTAAGCTAATGTTTAATTTTACTAAACCTTTAGCCTTTGTTCCTTGGTAACCTTTGTACGGAATGTAGCAAAGCCGACGCTGCAGAACCCGCGTTTGGAGGAGGGTGGGAACTGAGCTTTGAGAAGTGTAGGTTAGTGTGTTTCCAGTTCGTGTAATGGTAGCCACAGCAGCCCAAAATAAACACTTCTCCTTGCGAAAGCCTCTAACTGAAGTCTGAGAGCAAAGGGGTTAATGTTGCAACACCCTCAGAAGACTTTGCCTCTACTTGTCACCAGGGCCACAGGAACCTATTTGCTCTCATGTGACATCCCTTTGTCACTGCAGTAGGATGCCCTTCTTCTTCAGACTAAGTTCAGAATAACTGCTCCCCAGCTCACTGTCGGGACATCCTTGGAATTAAGTCTTCATTTTGCAACCTGATACTAGAAATTACTGGCGTGTCTTATGTGTGAGGGGGCAGGTTTGTAGTATCTCTGTGAATGAAGCTCATCTAGGTAAACTGGGTAATGGAGATCTTCCAGTGCTTACTTAGTGGTAGCACTGCCCTAAATGTCAGCTCACTCATAAGGTCCAAGACATATGGATTACATACTCCTGAAAAAAAGGTGTTTACTGGGGACTGTGTTGCTCCAGCACAAGAAATTGAAGATAATTGTTATCAGAACACCATCCTGTTTTGGTATCATACATAATTTGACTTCCGTATTCTATGTATAGTGCAGAAACAGACACAATGGATACTTCCCTTTTTACTTTCAGAAGCCTTAGACAAACATTATGCCTTACATGGGCTTTATGTTCCAAACAGACTCTGGAACATTGAAGTTGCTGTTAGAAAAATAATTTAGTTGAAAAAAAATCTATCATTGGCCTTTCTCACAAGGTACCAGAACAGCTATAGGAGTTCATTCTCTCCATACATGCAGTGATGGCTATTGCAAAGTGTTTCCTTGTCAAAAAGTCAGTTTGTTAAATCCTTCTAGATTGGCTTGATATTTAAAAGTAGTTTTAAACTGCCTTTCAAGCGTTTTTTCTCAAGTCATGTAAGTTGACTTGTCATGAAGTGCAAAAGTGTTATTTGAGAACTTTAGAAAGAGGTTCATAAAATAATAAATATGATAATATGATCCAGGGATCTGGGAAGTCTGTGCAGGAACTGTATGTGATCTTGCTTTCTTTTATGCCCTGGGTTTGCATTTATGCTCTGGCCTGTTACACAGGCATGGGAGATGATGCTTGTGGACTTTTGGTGGTCCTGTTTTTCAACAGAACATTGATCTGTGTTGACTGTCAGCATGTACTCTCTCCTTCCATGCTAAAAAGCACAGCCTTCAGCCCTCCAAAATGTACCAGTTCAGGCATGGTGACAAATGATCAATGGCTTCTGTTGCCATTTGTGTGAGACGTTTCTTATCATCTGGTCAGTACCTTAATAAAAATCAGGCAGTTGTAGTCTCTGGCATATTATCTTATTAAACTCTTCTGTAATTGAATAGGTGAATGCAAATTTCTTCTTGAAACAATGCAAGTTCTTATGTAAATCCTGAAGCATCGTGACCAGGGATTTGTGGATTTACTTTTTTTAACTGTAACCTTTTTTGAGCGCCTTATTTACAGGTCTGTTGGATAAGTTCTTTCTAAATACGATGCCAAAAGTAATAACTTGGTCAGCTCTCAACTGAAATTTGAAGATCTTAACTTCAGATATAATGGCAAGCAGTCATTATCTTCTTGAAATACACTTTTAAGAATCATAGTGTCTCGTCAACAAGCAGTTTTTAAATTTCAGTCTCTTGATAAATGGTTAGACAAATACATGGACAGAAGCGAGCTTCATGGATTGTAAATATCAATACTGGGAATTCTGTTAATTTTAATGGTGGATTCTGGGTGAGTATGGGGGAATGGCAGAATGTTGCCAAGCTCGTGTGTCTCACACAGCATTACTTCATGTTGCCATGGTCAGGGTTGGAATACTGGCCTGTTCTGGTAGGCCATTCATTATATAAATAGCTCTGCCATTCGAGCTGCCTGGGCATGCAAAAATCTAATCTTATTTCCCTGGGAAGGTGAAGCATAATCCCTGCTTTAGGAAGCAGGGAGTACTGTCTAAATCGTGTAATACAATGCTGTTGCCTAGATATTAGTAATGTGATGTCTTATGAGATTTCTTTTGCAGTGATGAATCCATGTCCATGTATTTGCAGTCAGATTCTGACAGTAGCAACAGTCTTGAGGTTGTATCAGTTCGTTTAGTACGTTCTCTGAGCAGGGGAGAGAGAATGCAGGTGGAAATGGGTGGCTTCTAGATACTGTATGCCAGTACAAAATCCTTGTGGCAGTTTGTCAGGTAGCTTCTTATGGGGAATCTCCTTCAAAGACAAGCTGTTACCTGTGTTAACAATCATGCAAATATACAAAAGTTTAATGTAGGCTGACGAGTCTCAAACTTTGCCTTCACGTTTTCAAGCTCTGTAAGTTTTATATGAACTCGACTGAATGATGTTTCTCAATCTTCCAAAGACATTCATGAACTTCAAGCAATTAAGAAAATTAATTGTGTCTGGTGGTTTGTCTAGGTATTTAATTTAATAGCCTTTCAGGAACTGAGTATCAATTTGCTTGAAAATTGTTGAGGAAAGAATTGATTCCTCCTGTCTCTGTAGTTAGCACCACAGACAGAAAGAGTTCTTGTCTGTGACTATTGATTTTTTTCTTAATTGTTTGAACAGCCATCAATCTGGGTTTTGCTATGCAGTCAGCAATCAGCATCTGAGGCTTCAGAGCCCCATAAGACAGCACTGAGAAAGGTGTGATAAAGGGATGGTATCTGTCCAGTTTATGTTAGTGATGCTGCATTATTATGAAGTCAGGACAGAAAAATCTATTTTTTTTGTTTGTTTTCAAGAGAATACTAGTGGAAATTTACAGAAGGTGGAAATTACAGGAACCATTGCATTGGAAAACTATGGAAGCTGTTATGGCACAGTATTATTGCAAGTGTGGTTTAGTTCTGGTTTATTGATTATATTGAAATGAGGGAACTAATGGGTTTTGATAGGACAGCAGATTAGAACTAAAACACTGGAAAGAAGCACTCTTCCTGAGTTGCTTGCCTTTATTTTGCACACAGGTGTGAGAATAATTTATGGCTAGAAAAATTATTTCTTCCCCAGGTTCTTGCATAACTATGTAAACAAAAGCTTTGTGAAAGATTCTTCTTATCATCTTATGTGAGAGAGATAGGTAAAAGAAAAGCATGACTGTGCCTAAAAGAAAAAGGATAGGAAACTAGGCCTTTAGTGGTGAAGTTACTTAACCTTATGTCAGAATATATTAAACTTGATGTTCTTCCATTGCTTTAACTAGAGCTGCTAGCTCACTGAAAGTAGCAGTACTTAGAGTACTTGTTGTTTAAAATAGCTGCTGAAGGTAACTCATAAAAAATACTTCTATTTTAAAAGAGTATAAGAAGAGTGTTTCAATGTACTGCAAAGTCCTGCCTCTGACTTTTCTGATAACAGTCATCTTTTGCATTGAGAATAAGACTTTAGACTTTAGAGAGGCTGGTGAGCAAGGCTAAGCTAACTTCTTTTTAGGCCAAGTGGTACTGAATGATAATAATGCCAGTAGTAGCCTTCAGAGTAGTTGATCATCATTGTGATAAGCCTCTGAGGCTGTATATTGACTTCTAGGACTGAAGTGACAAAATGGTTTTTGTATTTGTCTTCAAACTATCCAGCCTTTTCTTTTGTAAGCTATAGTAAATGTGGAGGGCATTGATGGTAGCTTTCTATTTCTGGTGAGCTTGGGTGTTGTATCTCCTGTGAATGCAAAGCAGCTGATATGACTTATCCTCTCCAGACTATTCCAGACTCTAAAAACTCTGTGTTGCTGTATGAAAGTTCATTATTACCATATTGTCAACATATGCTGCAGAACTGTAGATTTTGGGCGTGTTCATTGCAACAGTGCCCTTAAAAATAAGACTTTATCTTCAATTCAAAAGCAAACAAGGAGTATGGATCCTTACTAACTGAGATGGTTCTAAATGTGTGGATGTTAACTTCAGGCTGTGACAGATTTGGATGGACTCTGAAGCCAATAGAGGGGTCTCATTTTTCATGGCTGCTGAAAATGTTATGATGGCACTACCAGTATTTAGGCTTTTTCTGTGGGAAGCTGGTTATGAAACTGTATGTTTCTGTGAACAGAAAAATCGGATACACAACTAGCATTGATTACTGATATGAAGGCTGGCAAACAGATAATTTTCTATACTTCATACTTAATTATACAAGCACAAAGACTGGAGAGCTGAAATGAAGGAGTGTTTGACTATTGGTCTTGTTCCAGTTAGCACACTTGCACTGGCATATGACAGCATGCTGGTGCAGTTCTATTTCCTCTTCTGCTTGTGATATGCTCAGTCAGCATGCTGACTCTGCAGCTTAATTGCAAGTTCTAGGGAGCTCAGAACAGATGGGAAATTTGTTCTAATATTGCTAATGCTTCTGACCTGGGTGCCCCCTGGAAACACTTAGTTCAGTGTCTGTTAGTGGCTGTTTCTGTGCAGAGCAAAAACGGCCCTTAGACAAACCGATGTGTTTCATCTCAGGCACAGCCTTAAGCTATAGTGTTGTTCCTTTTACTTTCAGCCTGAGTAGTGAGGACCATAATGAATGTTTCTTGGAAACATTTGGACAAGAAAACTTATCCATATTATCACTGTTCTTGGAAGCATCCTCAAGATTTATGAGCCCTCTTGCTCAGCTGCTGTCTTTAGTCTTTGTAAAGGCCTCCTGTACCTTGCAGAGGAGTAGGAATCAGAGTAGCAACCATCTCTCAGTTATGGGAGTCTAATTATAAAATATCAGTTTCTCATAACTGAAAAGCTATTTTTTCTTAATATGAATCTTTCTCTACTAAAGTTATTAATTATTACTGGGGACTAGTATCCTCCAGCTTAACTGCCATTCTTGAACTGATGAATTTACAGTCCTCTACATAGCTTTTCAGGGCTCAGAGATAAAGATTTAAAACACTTGCCTATTTCCCTGATAAAGGAGTATGAAGAACTTCCTGTGTGCCATTCATTAGCAGTATGAAACTGGTGCATACCTAGCCACAAACAAGTGGATACAGTAGCATAACTCACTTAGTTTTAGGTCAGTCAGCTATCTATTTTTAAGAAGGTGGTGCGAAATAACTTGATTTTTCTGCTTACTGTTTGGTACAGTCACTTCTCTCAGTGAGGGATGTATTAACATGGTAGAAACACTTCTGTGTGATAGATTTGTCCATGGTGGCACGAAGGGTGAGAGAAGGGTAGTAACATGACTACTTGGTATAGACAGATGTTAGGTGGCACTGCTTCAGAGAGATTTAGCAGTTCTTGAAAATCTTGGTGTATTTTGCATAGTCCAGAGATTTAAATAGTTTTAAAAACTTGAAAGTTTTCCTCACAACTGGCATGCGTTGCCTATGGCTGTGTTTTAAAAATACGAAATTTTAGGGTTCTGTGGCAAAGATTTGTAACTGATCCTATTCCTGAGGATCTATTGCCACTGTCACTTCAGAGATAATAATGCTGCATCTGAAGTTGGAAGCTATCAAGCATGTCATCACAGATGGCAGCAGAAAGGTGACTTTGCTAGGAATTCTAGCTATATCTTTTGAGCTGATTAGGAGGTAACAGTATTAGGATAAGAATTACTAATTGTTGGCTGCAGGATTGTTAATCTTCCAGGTAGACACTAAAAACGTGGCAGTCATCCTTCTTAACTTCAGAACAGTTGTATAGTAGTCAGCTTCTAAGAAAGAGGGGACAAAGTGGAAGCTTTAGAATGCAGTCTGTAGCAGCTTCTCAGCAGTATCAGCTCTGCTGTTTATGTTGTTGGAAGCAGGATCTCATGGTGAAGAAATGACTGTGTATTTCTGATTCTGCAGAATGATGGCTCACTTGGTTTCTCATGCTTGTCCAGGAAAGTGCAGGGAGAAGGGAGTGTCCCTGCAGCGTATTAAGTAACACTCTCTTTCACAACTCCCACATGACATACTCTAGTAAAGCTTTCCATACAAATTACAGAAATCAGTAAATCTGGCTGTTCTATCTTTTCTCAAATGACTAAACAAGTCACCTCTTTACAGATGCTGTTGATGGAGTGGTTAACGGGGATGTCTATCAGGTAAGATAGAAGTATTCTGTACTTAGAATGTGCTGTTCTACTCTGAGAACTTTACCTTAATATAGACTATTTCTTGTCTTTAAAGTAATTTTGTCTCATATCTGAGGAGGAACTTCTGTTCTGGTAGCTCATCTCATAAAGTTGTCGGTGTTCTTAATTATGCCCCTCTGAACTTAGAGGCAGCTTAAAGCAGCAGTTTATTTTGAAATTTGGCTTAATACTACATAAACACTGTAAAGCAGACTGGTAGGTTCTGGGATACGACTTTATGTTGACTTGCACTGGCTGCTAAGCTGAAAGTGTGCTCTGCTTACCTAGTTTAAAGCAGAGTTTTCAGATTTGCTTGCTCTTTAAAGATAATTCATGCATCCTGGTTATCTTATCAAGATGGTCTTACAAGGAACAGACTGGAAACATGATACATTTCTTAGTGACATGAAGTTGCATGAAATTAAGCTGATGGCTAAAAAGCTCAATTGCAGTATGAAAGCATGCTAGACAGCCATGGTAATGACAAAAGGAGGAGATACCTGCTTTATTAGTGTCAGGAAGGAATGAGGCATGCTAAGGCAATCACTTTGTTGTAACTGAATTTCACACCAGTTTGTCCAAGGCATTGTCATTGCCTGGTGTCACAGCTGGCTCCTTAGCCCTGATTAAATGAATGCTTGGGAAGGAAGGAGTGATGTACTTCTCCTTAGAGTTTTAATCGAATGCTGAGCTTTGTGGAGACACAAGCAGCTTTCACTGTTGCTGACATTCTTATATCCTCAGCATTGCTGTGAGATTGATGGGATAACTTGTATTTTATAGGCCCTTTGTGCTTCCTTGTATAACAGAAGGTAGATTGCCCTCTTCAGATATCTTGATTTTGTGTTTGGAATTCTAAGAGAACAGTTGCTTTGGTAGATAGAGCTTCCTCTTAATGAGAAAGAAGAGACTGAATGGATTATACATAACTTTTGTTTTAGCTACCTGTAATTAATTGGCCCTGCAGTTGGCTAGTTTATTTTGTTTTGGATGAAATGTGAAGCCTGGTGGTGTTGCAACAGCCTAGTGTCTTCTCTTTGCATTATTCCTTCATTGAGGGCTACAGGAGGTCCAGAGAGGGGCAAGGCACAGCCAAATCTATGGTCAGCTGCAATCAGCCTGGTACTCTTAGGAGTGGTATTTCTTAACTCTGTTAGGGGTAGGATGAAGCAATAAAAGTTGTTAAACTTAGAATATCTTCTGTAGAAAATACCACGAAACTCATTAGCTTTGTAAATCTGGTGTGTTAATGTTAGCCCTATTCATTTCAAGTCTTTGAGATGCTACCATTGTGAAAAGGATACACTCACTGTTCTGATGATTAAATATTGAAATGCCTCTTGTGTTATAAGCTGCAAACAGCAATCCAAATTTTGTAATGTGGTATGCAAATGTCTCTTGAAGTAGACAAATAAGGTGCAAAGAATGTTTTAAACTTCTGTGCACAAAACCATAAAGAAAATTACTTTCACAGCAAATATTTAAGGTGAGGTGAACTAGAGAATATCTGGCCTACAGATGTGCAGTGAAGTGCTAGGCATCATCTTCTGCATTCTGCAGACTTAGTGCTCTGCACTAAGTGTTTGTGGCACTTTTTTTTCCAATTCTCTTGAATTTTTGTTTGATCCCTGATTTCTGGAGGAAGTCCTGCGTTAATTTCCTTCAATTCTGCTGTAATTTGTAGCAAGATGCTTTTAATGGTGGAAATGTGTTATAACATCAAATGAATTGTGTTATTGGCTCAGTTCAAATAGAGTCCAATTTTATATAGCTGTCAGGCAGTTATCTGAAATACTCTCTTGTTATGCCCAAATGACTTTACCATTCCTTTCCTCCAAGGAGAGTAATGGTCCCACAGACTGCTATGCTGCCATCTCCCAAGCAGACCGACTGCAGTCGGAACCAGAAAGTATTCGTAAGTGGAGAGAGGAGCAGAAGGAGCGCCTGGAGCAGCTTGGTAAGCACCGTGTTTGTCGGGTAACTTAAAGTCAGCTTCTCTCAGGCTGAGAGTTGGGGTTGTTCCACCTGGAGAAGGCTCTGGGGAGACCTTAGAGCAGCCTTCCAGTACATAAAGGGGACCTGCAGAAGAGCTGGAGAGGGAATTTTTACAAGGGTGTGTAGTTTACAAGGAGTGGCTTTAAACAGGAAAAGGGTAGGTGTGGATTAAGCCATTAGGAAAAAATTCTTTATGGTGAGGATGGTGAGGTGCTGGCACAGGTGGCCCAGAGAAGCTGTGGATACCCCATCCTAGGCTGAATGGGTCTTTGAGAGTCTGGTTTAGTGGAAGGTGCCCCTGCCCATGGCAGGGAGGTGGAACTAGGTGATCTTTAAGGCCTCTTCCAACTCAAGCTGTTCTATGATTCTTAAGCAGTAGAAATCTGAACTGTGGCACTGCCTCTTTGGAGTCTTAACTCTGCTTCCTGAGTTCAAGGAGCAAGTCTGGATGAGTCTTCTAGTAAGCAGACTTAATAGTGGTGTGGGAGTCAGCAAGCAAGTGGCTCTCTGAGCCTCTGCTTACAGATAACTGACAGAAAATGAACAGCTTTTGTAAGTTAAAAAGATTATAATAAATACTGTAGGCATTAGTACTTTATTTCGAAGGATAAAGATTACTCATTTTGTAATTGCTGAGGCCATCTGTTGTCACATGGATCTTAGTCTAATAACTAAATTAAGAAAGTAATGGATTATTAACCAAACTAAATACAGCTATTAAATGCAGTGGTACCTACCCATGGACAGCATCTAAGAGACTACAAACTGATGTGCTTCCCTCTTACATGGTGGAGGAGCCTTTGCTTGAAATTGCTAGGACAGAACTGTTCCAGCATAGCAAGGTGACTGTTTCTGGTTTGAGCAGTTTGCAGACCAACAGACTTACTGAATCTGAACTATTCTGCCAAATGCCTATCCTGAACTGGACTGTCCCAGTTATGCAGCACAGGAATTCTGTTCAGTTAATCTTTTGAATGTTTGTAGTATTTGAATTCTCATAGCCTAAACCAGGAAATCTCCTAACCCTTACCTGAGTTGGTGAAGCAGCTGTCTGCACTACACTGCACCCTGAACCATCAGTTGAAATGTTTGCAAGATGCATTGGGGTAAAAACATGACTGACCAAGCAATTTTTAAATCTTCAGATGCAAACTCACGAAAGCAGGAAGCAGAATGGAAAGAGAAAGCAATAAAAGAGTTGGAAGAGTGGTATGCAAGGCAAGATGAAAAGCTCGAGAAAACAAAAGCCAGTAACAGGTAAAGTTCCTCCAGCCATCAGAAGAGTTGTGGTTCTGGGTATGGAAATAACTGGGGAGGGAGGTTAGAATACTTCTCCTATGTCCTAAGGCAATAGTCCTTCAGATTATTAAACACTCCTACTACCTATCTTTTAAAGTTTTCTTAAATAATCTAGATTAAATGTCTAGGAAGCATTAAGCTGATGATCAAGTATTATTGAAGATTCCTTAGGACATGAAGCTTGAACATGGCCAGAAAATATTTTACTCTACCCACTTGCTGGCATGCTCCCAGCTGTACAGGCCTTCAGTGACTGCAGTTACCTACCCTGAGAGTAGCATTCTTACTTTTTTACTTCAGAACATATGGAAGTGGCATTCTACTTAATCTTTGCTACAGGTTATTTCATTAAATATCTTAAAACCTTTTGCTGCTCTTTTGGGAAGCAGTTCAGAAATAACATGACTCAGTTCTACTAGTGAAAAACTGAATGCTGACTGTGTCTGTGGTGGTTTGAATTGTCCAATTATGGGTCCTGTGGCAGAAAGTGATGACTTGGTTGCTGGAATAGTAAGCTCTTATCCTTTCTTAGAAATTCCCTGTGGAATTTTGACTTAAAGTTACGTGAAGGCAAATGTGATAGAATTGATTTAATGCCTCTTAAGTCTCTACTTCATTCTGTCCAGGTAATCATCAAGATATTTTGGGAACTCACAGGCTTCAAGATGAACATTTTGTTTTTGGTTTTTGTTGTTCATTGTTTATTTGATACACCGCTTTTCTTATCAAAATGGCCATCAGGTTTGTGTTTATTAAGTAAAGTCCTAGGTAGATTACCCTTTCTAAAGGAAGAAAGGAAGGCCTACACTGCCTACAGAATCATGGATTTGCCACTTCCATTCACTGAGGAATTTGCTATATTTTGGTTGGCCCAAGAAAGGGAGACAGGATTAGTACTGTTCTCGTTGGTGGCCAGAGCTCCTTGACACCCTCATAGCTTTATTGTGGCCACTGTTTTGAGTGCAGGATATGTAGTGTGGAGCAGGGCACATTAAACAGGTGTTGCACAAAAGTGTTTGGCATTCTCATCACCCTGGTGAGATCTCTTGCCTGATGGTAGGTTTATGTCCTCTGGGAGTAGTGTAATGCTAACACTGGGGCTCTAGTCCTCAACTAGCTGGTCCAAACTTCTGAGATGTAGCAGAATTTCTGTGTTGCCCCTCTACCAGTGGCTTAATTGATACATTCCGTGTGGTAACTGCTTTCCTGTTACAGTAAGTCTCGGTGATGCAAGGTTAATGTGCTTGTTAAAACTGCCTCCAGCTGTGTTCCGTACTTCTCATCCTTATCTCTTTTCTCCTGCCTGCTTGCCTGCCTGTTGGACTACTTGCTACCTAGGGTGGCAGACGAAGCTTTCTACAAACAACCCTTCGCTGACGTGATTGGTTATGTGTATGTTGCTTAACTACTAATTCTGTTTGCCAGACAGCACGATAATAAGCAGGGTCAGAAATAGTGCTGAATGTCTGAAGGTGCCTTCTGAATATTCACTTTTTGGACCAATTCTGGTCTGCAGTATTAAGTACAGCTCTCTTGTAGGCACTGCACAAAGCCTAGCACTTTCAGATTAAGTCATGTAGTGTACATACCACTGGAATTTTGGTAATGACTTCAGTAGTCTTTAGACCCAAGGGTTTACAGTTGTTTCCAGGCCAGTGAACATTGCTTAGCAAGATGCTTTGCTGGGGATGTGGGTTAGTGCCTGCAGTTTCACATGGGTGCTGCGTTTAGTCCTTCCACAGAGAAGCAGTGTTTAACTCTGACATAGGCAGTGACCACCTGCTTTGCCTACATACCAGAAAAATGTTCAAACAAGGCTTGCATGTAAAGGTTCGCAGTCAAGGAAGGTAGAAAGGAATTGCCTGACATAAATCAGGGTAGAAAATGTGCATGCATATAGAAGTAGGAGGCTGTTAGAGAACAGATGGAAAGTACAAGAAGGTGGTATTGGGAAATCAGCATAAGCTGCTGGGGAGACATTTAGGAGCAATGTAGATGTTTTGCCAGCCTAATAGGTCAGTGAAAACAGAGCTGTGACTTTCAAGCCCCAGTGCTAGTTTCTGAGGGGTAGAAGGATTGCAATGTTCATTGGCTTGTTCATGTATTTTAATTTCTTCCCTTAATTTGTAGACTTGAATTGAAAGATGGAGATGTCACAGATTCTAAGGTGACACCTTTAGAAGGTGTACTGGTGAGCCGTGTTGTGGCTTTGAGTGCATTAATATCGAAGGTTTGGTGTGAAATTCACAGCTAACTGTAGGTGGATGTAAACCAAGACTTGTGAAATGATGGATTTACAGGTGGTGTTTAATTTTTCTGAAATCTCCTGGAGTTGATTTTGTTACATTTTTTCAATAAAACCCTTATTTTCATATGTCCAATGCAAATGTGCAGTGTAAGTGCTGCATAATAAAACTGGCTGCCTGTTTCCTGAATGTAGGCTAAGCTACTAGTGCATGTTCAGCCAGCTAATCATCTGCATTAAACCCATTCTCATTTTCTATATCTGACTTAAACTTTCTCTCCTTGTTTCTTTTCTTCTCTTCACCTTTAAGCACAAACATAAATCATCCTTGCTACAGCCTAGAACAGTTAAGTAAAAAAATCTTCACTGCCCCTTAAAAGTGTCATGTCACATGAAGTAGCAGTGTTGTAGTGATCCGTGTCTTCAGTGGTGTCTGTAACCTTATCATCCCTGTGAATAGTGCTGAACCCTCATGGGAGAGTCATTTTCACTGCTTTCTCTGTACTGCTTGTTGGAGTAGATGGATTTGGTTTGATCTCTTGATGCTTACTGCTTCTGCACTCAGGCAGCTACCAGGGCCCCACAGTTCATGTAAACTAGATGCTGGAGTGTTATCCCTGCACTGAAACAATGCTATTGGCAGCATAGAAAAGCCAAAATAATACAGCTGGGAAGCCATTGGCACTATCCAGTACATAATGTACAAAGCCTCCTTAGAGTCTCCTTAGGGTGAGAGCAGGGGAAATATGTTTATTCTGTGAGGTGACCTCGAACAAGTCATCTCCTCTGCCAAGATATGCTGTAGTCTATTGCACTCACAAACATGGGATTCATGACTTAAATTCCTTATGATTCATGCTGCTTCACTACAGCGTTGGGAATCATCAGCAGATAGTTTTATGATGGCCTGTAGGCCTTGGGGCTGATTTAAATCCTCAAATCTGTTTAAGACATGCTTGCAGGCAGTTGTAAATTTCCAGTTGGCAAATGTCCAGTATAAGCCATCAAGAGGCAGATGCTTCACTAGTTAAGACCTGGGCATTTCTCCATAAATAAAATGCCTACATAGAAGTACCTTACTTCCTGGAAGCTTGTGTGGCGACTCCTTAGACAAAGACTCAAGAACAATTCTTAAAACCAAACACCTGTATTCCAACATTTTACACAATCCTCTGCAATCCTCTGCACTGCTTGTGCATAGCATACTACTGCAATCTACTCTCATCTCCAGGACTGGGGCAGTGGGAGCTTATGTGGCCATAATGTCCACAAGCAGCTGTCAGGTCACATTTCTTACGAAACATGCTGAAAGAAACTGCATCCTGTGAGAGGGAAGGAGCGCCTTATATGCTGGGCATTAACACCAGGTGCATTGCATTGCTTTTAGGGCAGCTGAAGAAGCCTTTGTGAACGATGCAGAAGAAGTTTTCCCGGGCACTGAGTGGGAACGCGTGGCTCAGCTCTGTGACTTTAATCCCAAGTCTAGTAAGCAGGCAAAAGATGTGTCCCGCATGCGTTCAGTCCTCATCTCGCTCAAGCAGGCCCCGCTGGTTCGCTGAAGCAAAGCGCAATGGAAACACTACAAATGCAATATCTTAACCTTACTCAGAGAAGCTGTGTTCGCAGTAATTTGATTAATTGTTTCAGTGTGTTTTTTTGGACCACATCATGGTGTATCTAGAGCTGATCATTGTTTGATTGCATGTTCTTCCTGATGTTTCCTTTCTGTGTCTGAAATGGGAGAACCTCCAAAACTGTAGTCTCTGTGCTGTTGTGCACTGAGGTGTCACTTCCCACATTACTGATATTAAAGATCTGTTAAACAGCAAAATGTGTTGACTTTGGATGGATTAAGAAGGTCTCCTGCTTCCTTTTGACAGAGGGTGTTTGAATTAAGTGTGAGTAAACATTTCTCTTAATTGCCAGTGATTTCACCTTACTGGTGATTGCCCAGCCAGCAGTGCTTCTGGTCTCTGCAAGGCTGTCCTGCTTGTTTCTTTAAGCTTTCTTAAAGCTCTTGAGAGCTTTAGTTTAAGAACTTCTCCTCCATCCAATTTATCACACTAGACAGCAGCTCAAGAAAACTGAAACAGCAGGCTTGTTAAGGGGCTTATCTTGCTTCCAGTGGGACTGAGGACACAGCCTTCTGCAGGTAAGCAGTTCTGTGTAGTTTTCTGTTGTCACTGGCTGCCTGTCTCAGGCTCAAAACACAGGAGAGGGCACTGAGTAGTTAAGACCTTTGATATTCTGCTGCTTATTTTGTTCTTCTAGGTATTCAATGCTGTCTTCATATGCAAAGATCTGTGGTGTAGAGGCTGTTGGGATGTTTTTGAATTGTGTCCTTGTCCTCACTGACCTTTGCAGACACTTCCTCCCACTAGGGTGGTGAACTGGAGAGTTGGAGAGCAAGAGAAAGGAACACTTGCTCCTACTGCTGCACATCTCTAGGTTGGAGCTCTGTCTGCCAAAGTGGTTGAGTCTGAAACAAACATCTAGAAAATCTCTGTTCTGCTTCCTTGGCTCACCCAGCATTCACAGGAGCTGTATTCTAGCCTTGCTCTGTTAAACCTTACCTGAGCTGTCTGTCTTCTAAAACTAATTTATTCAGTCTTCTACATTATTTCACCATGTTTATCAAAGACACAGTATCTTAACTAGTGTGTAGCATAATTGCTTTAATACCCTCTGTGTACAAGCGGGAAGGTTAATCCAGGCAGTTTGAAAAGAGTTGCAGATGCAGAGTAAAATGTACTAAAGCTCAGGATGTTACTGCACAGCAGCTCTCTTACTGGCAGCTGTGTCCCTTTGGTGGGTAAGGTCATGAATAGATGGTTTCCAGTTGTGCTGCAGTAGTTAAGCTGTACCTTACTGTTGTCTGTAGTGACTGGAGCTACTCTCATGTTTGCAAGTGTATTCACACACTGCTGATGGGTGGTGGTGAGAATGATAGTAGATTACAGGTCTGAAAGCTTGATTCCATGGAAAATTAAGGCAAGAAGGTATCTTCTGAACTGGACAAGGGCATGGCAGGTGAGTCCAACAGGACTGAAGCACAGAGCAAGTCCATAGAGTACCGATACTCATTGCTAGCCTTGACTAGGTACACATTCACCTTGACTGAAAATTTCCTTTTTGCTGCACATTCAAAAGCTCTGGAAACAAGGGCGTTCAAAACGAGCTGATAATTTAATAAAGAAAAGTCCACTACTTTAAATATATAGTCTTTAAAGTGTTAATATGAATTTAGGAGAATTTGAAGGATCAACAGGTTAGAGGGGCTCCTGCACACTGAATTATGGTATTTATTGATCACCACATTTTCCTAGATTACAGAATATTTTATCTGGCTATGGATGTGGTTTACAGCTGCAATCCAAAAAAATGGACAAAAATTTGAATTCAAGGGCAAAGCAATGTTACAGAAGTTAAAGCACTATTTATGTGCTGGGTTTGCAGAGAGTAAGAATGTAAAAGTTTCCAGATTTTTACATATTTCATCTTGCTGGAACACTTAAAATGCAATTTTGGTGGGTTCTGATTACCTTTGCTAACTCTGGTGCAGAAGTTCTTCAGGCTACCTCTCCTGCCTTAATTTTACATTCAAGTATGCCAGCGTGCTATCTCCTCTACCAGTGCTGTCACAAAGTCATAGACTGGCTAGGAAGGAACCTCTAGACGTCATGTGGTTCAGCCCCTCTGCTCAAGCAGAACCACCACATCAAACCTGTTGCCCATGACCATGTCCAGACTGCTTCTGAAGATCTCCAAGAAGTGAAATGCCACTACCTCTCTGGGCAACCTCTGCCAGTGCTTGGATAACTGTATAGTAAAGAAGTGTTTCCTGATGTTCAGATGGAGCCTTCTGTTTTGGTTTGTGCCCAGAGTTTCCTGTCATGGCACAAATGAAAAGAGCCTGGCTCCCATGTTCTTTGCACTCTTGCTTCAGGTATTTATATAGATTGATAAGATTCCCTTGAGCCTTTTTGTTTCCGGGCTGAACAGTCCCAGATCTCAGCCCTTCCTCACAGGAGAAATGCTTTATAATCTTTGTGGCACTTTGTTGAACTCTCTCTTATGTCTCTCACATACAGGGGAGCTCAGAACCAAATGCAGCACTCCTGGAGTCAGGACATTTTCTGTGTCTGAGGCTTATTTTAGATACTTACGCCTTGTGACAGAACAAGAGAATACTCAGGTTTATTGGGCAAATCAATGATCTTTTCTGTGTTTCTAAACATTGACTTGTTTTCTTCAGAGGTCAGCACCTGTCACTTTGTTTTGTGACTTCATGTGATGGTGTTGTGCTACCTCTGGCCTAGCTGTGCATGCTCAATCCCGTTTACTGGCTTTAACTTCCCACTGCTGCTGCTTATCTCCATAGCATTAGTCAGTGGGATCTGGAAAATAACCTGGATGCTTCCTATCCTTCAAACATAATCCCAGCCGCATGCATGTGAAGATCTCATGCAGCATTGAAAGAGAAGCTGTGGACTCCTGCTGAATACATCCTGGTATAGAACTTGCTTTGTTTAGCTTCTGATCAGGTGGCAGCCAGCAGCCAGGCAGTCTGAAATTACAATGAGCATTTGTAAAGAAGGGGGATGGAGAGGTCATGGGTTTACTGGAAAGCAGGGAGCCTGAAAACAACAGCACTATGCATTCATCCTCTTAGCCTGTGGAGCATGGGTAAGTTTTAAGCAGCCATTAAAACAACATGGCATGGCTTACCTGTTTCTTGCTAATGTTTTGGTTTTTTTTCCTGAGCAGTTGCTTAAGAGGGAAATACACAGATTACTAGCTTGTATTTTCAGAATGGACAAAATGGGTATCTACAGTCTTTGTCAAGAGCATTCTTCCAGTAGTACCTGTCATGCAGGCAGCCTTGTTCCTCTGCAGAACCTTGTGCTGTGGCACTAGTTCTAATCCAAACATAATTATCTGGAATGGTCTAAGGGGTGTACAGCCCAGGTGCTTTATACTTACTAGTGCCTGTGATGTCTCCATGGCATTTGAAAGGAACACTGATCAGATTTAACTGAAGCAGAGTATAAATTCTGTCTTGCACCTTACTCTGTGTTTTTGTAATACCAAATTGCCGTTGCCTCCATTGGAACTATGTGCAAGTTTTTGACAATTTTGTTACAATTAAATGGAGGAAGGACAGTGATTCAAGACCACCAGAAAACTAATGAATTTGTTACTTCCAAGTGTCTGGGTGGCAGATCAAAAATTCAAAATACTGAATAACTATAAACTTGCTGATCAGGAGACCAAAAGGAAATTCTAAACATTGATTTTGTATGAATTAGTTATGTGGTTTGCAAAGCATCAGCAATGTCTGTAAAAAGATAGCTATCAAAACTCAGCTGGTCTCCTCATGATTTCAAGTCCTGGCTCCTTGGGTTTCCATGGTAACACAGAACTGTTGTGGACAAAGCAGTCTTTTCCCACCAGCTGCAGGAAGCAACATCATATAGGAACTTGTTGAGGTCTTATATTGGTTACATGAATTAAAAGTTACAGAACCAAGAACTCTGGTTTTAGTTCACTTTCCAACCGTTTGGCACTCTACTGCTGCCACTTGCTTACATAAATTGATTATAAACATCCAAGTTTGTGAGGGGACTTGTCCTGCCCAAGCTGTTCATGCCATACTCTGTTCTGCTTGGAGGGCTGGAGGATGGCATTCCTGCTAAGGCTTCCGCAGTTAGGACACCACGTGCACTTGTGCCATGGACACTGTAAAACCCACCAAGATGCAACAGGCAATACAAGCAGGTGCTGACAGTGCAGGTAATGAGAATGCCCTGCTGCTTTAGGCTCTGAAATACTGGTAACAGCTGGGGAAGGGATTTAGCTTCTGCACGTTTTTCCCAATATTGGATATAAAGGTTGGTTTGCCTTCACTGGAGTCCACGATCTTTGTTGTATGGGCTACTCTAACGGACACTGGGCCAGCATCAAGTAAAACATTACTGCAGATATTCTGTGAATCTGATGTTTGCTCCTTCTGGGTCTGGATACAACTGGGGGCTAGTGCCCATAAAATCTCTGGTCCACATTAAAGTACGTGAAGTTCAAAGGATGCTTCTGAGCAGGGAAAGAAGGAGAGACAAAATCACTATTATGCTATTAAATATGATTTTTTTATTCTTTCTGATTTTATAAACCACTTGTACATATGCAGCAGGTTCTTGGCCAGTTGACAGGAAAAAAAGCATTTTCAAAAGCATTTGAAGAATCATTTTCTTAACATGACTAGGCGTTAAAGGTGTAAAACTTTCCAACTGTGTTTTAGTCTGTCGTGCTTTTTTTGTGCCTGCACCCTCCCTTCAGCTGCTAGGGAAAAACATTTGGAGTCTGAGATATCAGAAATACAGTGCTTCAGAGGGTGTGGAAAACAAAAGCCTGGTCCCACTTTTAGCCAGGCATTCCAGCCAGGCATTCCCTGTGATGCTAGAGGATGGAAAGATCAAATGACAGGCCTCCTCACTGTCAGAACCTCAATACTCCTGATGTGAGCTACTCTCACTGTAGAGAAATGCCAGTTTCTCCTTGACTTGCTCATAGAGCTAATGCTCTGGTATTAAAGGTAATGGGAATCATCAAGTAAAACAGGATATGTAGGAAAAGGAACTAAAACTCCTGGGTTGTATAAAGCCTAGTACAACTTGGCAAACAGTTAAGAACCAGTTACTTGCCAAGTCTGAGAGACTGTGGTATAGAGGCTGCATGATTGCTCCTGGAGACACCCGGGAGGAAGATGTGATGTTTCTAAAATCTGCTCTGAAGATGTGAGTTACCAGTAAGCATTCCCTGTGGAAGAAGGGGTGAAGTAAAGACTATAATCTGTACAGATTACATCCCAGAATTAGTCCATGTACTAAGAGCTATTCAGTCTGTAGAGGGCAGTGGTCGCAGAAGATTGTTTCATTTTGACTGGAGCAGTTCAAGTGTGGAACTAGCCATTTTTTTCCCCTGTACTAACACATTACTGGACTTCTTCTGAGAGTATCAGTAGTTAAGTTAGATGTCAAAATAGGTCACTAAATTCAGGATGGGATAGTCTTGTGCCTGTTCCTCCACAGCTGTCTTTCTGGAATAGCTGATAGATGGGTTGGTTTTTCTCCAGCATCTTGAAAGTATGGTAGAAAAGTAGCTGGATAAAGACAGCACTATATATCAAGGCCTCATTAAAGAAATACAAACCACAGCTTACTTAGGCAAGCCTTCACTGGTATTTGACATACTTTTCTCCTAGGCCTCTGAATGCCCTGATGGTGAGGATAAGGGTGGGATTTGGCTTTCCATCCTGAAAGCTGATGGTGAAAGCAGGAAAAGAACAGTGCACCTGCTGCCACCTGAATGGCTGAGGGGATGCACCATGTCACTCTGCAGTGATAGGCAGATTCTTTATAATCACATGTGCCACATGGCTGAATTTCAGCTAACTGGCTACCAAAGAATAAGTAGTCCCCCTCCCCTAAAATAGTAGATTAAGTCTCTTGAGAAATCCCCCAAGATTAAAATAAAAAAAAATTACTATTGGCCATAGCCAGAAGGCAAAGATGCTCACTGCTACACTTACCAGTTTGTTTGGGCTTCTCTGCAGGCTGTAAGCTCACTAAACTGTAAATTTTTTCCTTCATATGCAAAGCTTCTAAAATGGGACTCTGCCCTTAGAGATGATATAATAAATAAACTTGGCTGCCTTTACTAAGTCCTTCATGAAAAGGAATTTCTAGGTGTAGCCTTTTTTTATTGTAGAGGCCCTTGTTTCCCCCACTGAAATTACTACCTGCTACTGGTGATTACATCATATTTACTTTGTGGGTGGAATCTTGGAAACTGAAAAGCTGGTAAACTTCTCATTTCACACAGGTGGGAAATGAGTTATAGATCCCCAAGTGTTAGTTACAATTTTACACACCATAAACATTATCCCCATACAGCAAGAGATGCTCATAAATAATTCAGCCACACTCAAAAGTAATGTATAGGCTTACTAACAGAGGTGCTTAAAAAACCAGAATTGCACATTACTTCCACTGAAGTCAGCTGAAATTTAGGAAAAATACAAAAAGATAATACCTCAATTAGGAAATGCTGAAGTAGTCACTAACTACTTGGAACACTACTCTGATTCATTAGCTGCTCTCATCAAAGAAAAATTTGGGGCAAAGTATTCCCTCCACCCATTAGGAATTTGAAAAGTCCAATTCTCTAATTCTTCTGTGATTCTGCTAGTATATTCTACGTGTAGTGTAATCCAGTACCAGGCTAGCAGCTCCAAGAAGAGCAGGATCTGCTAGATTTGAGACCACCACATCCACTGTTTTAACAGAGGACAGAGCCTGTCGATTTATCACATCTTTGACAGCATTAACATAGTGGTTAGCTAGAACTCCAGAAAGGATCACGAGAGACGGGTTCACGGTGTGTAGAATGTTCACAACGCCCAGGCCCAGCGCAGTCCCAGCTGGAAAGATGAAGCAAAAAGAAACTGATAGAATACTCAAAGCAGTTCTGGCATCAGTAGCTCAAACAGTTCTGCTGGCAGCAAATAACACTGCAAAGTCAGTGTTTTGTTCCACAGAGTTTTATGTTATCAGGTAATATTTCTCTGTCTGTTATTAACTTTTCCTTCAAAAGTAAAAAAAAAAGGCAAACAGTTTTTGCACAAAAATGCATTATTCAACATTATGGATTTGAAAAGGCAAAACAGCACATTAAGTTTGCTTGTAAGCAAAGAGAAAATAGGAAAGTATCACTCTACCATCTTAGTGTTAACCACTATGTATGAAGGAGGACTATGCTTAAAACTAGTAAGCCAGTAAAATACCCTGTGCAAAGTAACACATAAATAGCCTTAGCTACCTCAGGCTAGCCATTCACTTGACCACAATGAAATGCCCCCAAATATTCCTATATGAGGATGTTGAGACTTTACTTTTTTTTTAAAATTCATCTTTGTTTTTTTTCTGGAATAGATACTTTTAACACTTCTGCTGACATTTTCTCCAACATTTATATTTAAAATCTCATTATCATTAGTAAATTCTATATTCAGAGGTCCTCAACGTGTAAAGGCTGTTTATAGTGTTACAGTGCACTACCATTTCTGTATCCCCTAAAGTACAATTGTGGAAGTGTTCCACCTTCTGGGCTATGTTCTCACCTGTTCTGAGAATACTCTCCGCTTTTGTATTCCCAAGTTTAGCTGCTTGAATAAGGTGCGCAGCACTAACAATCTCCTCTTCCTTCATTGACATTCCTTCTACTAAAAGCAGATCATCTGAAAATGAGAGAAAGCCAAGAGCAAGTCAGAGGGTGAAAAAATAGGCAATTAAAATCTTTTTATCTCTTTTACTTGTATACTGAATCCTGAACAATCTGTACAACCCTGAGTTTAGCTGAAGTAATCATATCCGTATTGTTCAGGAAACTACTTGCAGAAACAGAGAATCAAACTCAGAGTGTGATAATTCACTAGTCTTGTCTGACTCAAGAAAAAAATATTCTCAAACTTACTTAAGACTGAGAAACTTTTGCTGAAAGACAATCACTGTGAAACCAAACATCACAGAATGCCTGTCAGATTAGTTTAAATCAAGCCTAAAAAGAAGAGGCAAGCTCTACTGTGTGCTTCTGGTAATACTGAGACCAGTGGTTCCAAATGTTCCTTGCTACTGAAGAAAGTCTGTACTATGCAGGCAGCCTGTACACCTATTTTTGTCTCCTCCTAGAAAAAGAAGATCTATTTGTTCTTAATGCCTTCTTTGAAAATTTCTTCCTACAGTGCAACTTAGTGTTTTCAAACGCAGAGTAAATAGATACCATCGTGCAGTTTCTTAGCTTCTCTCTGTAGTGCTATTCCTGAGGCATATGCTTCTATGCACCCCTGGCTGCCACACAGGCACTCTGGTCCATCCAAGGATACCACAATGTGCCCCAGCTCAGCAGCACAGAAAGAACTGCCATGGATCAATTCATGCTGGTGAACGATTCCACCTCCAATTCCTGCAAAGATATTAAGACTTCTATAGTTTACAGAAAAGACAAACATCCCCTGCTCCCTAGCAGTTTTTAAAGGCCCCAGTTCTGCAAGACATTGATATTTGCTCATTCTAATATAGACAAGATAAAGTAATTTGCATCAGTGATCATCTACACTAGAAACCAAGAATTACTAGTTGTTAAAGAGCTCTCCTCTATTTGACACACCTCATACACAAAGCTCATTCATACAGGGATCAAAATGGTATATAATACTCGTATTTTTTTAAAAGCCTACGGATGGTACTGAACTATGACAGATCTTTTAAGCTTGTGAGTCATGCTCTTTTTGCAGAAAACTATCCAAGTGGCCTTTAAATTCTGCACTTCAGGGGAGAAGTTCTAATGCTTTATTTAAACAGTTAAGCCTGTGTGTTAAAGGGCCAGGACAATTAAATGTGCAGGCCTCTGCTGCCCCTTCCCAAACTGGGTGTAGATTAATCAGCTAGTTCTTACTGCCACCATCTAAAGGACTACATACTTAACAAATGAGAAAAGGTACCCCCCACATTTGCACTTGAGATTTAAGCATACTTTCTTATATTCAGTTGCTTATCTTCTAGATACATATTCTGACTTGTCTTTCTAGAGTTGAAAAGTGAATTAAGCTATAAAGCTGAAAAAATACAAAATTATTCCAGTTGAAGTTGCTCAGATTTTCCTTATTTGCCAATGTAGCTGTACCAGAAGGACTTCCTTCATCAAGAAGTTTAAACTATGGAAGTGGTTTTATTTGTCTGAATAAATTAAAAAGCACCCTAAACCAAACAAATAGTGTAGCAAAAGAATTTTTGGTTTTCCAGGCATAGCAGTAATATTTATGCCTGTGGAACAGCTGAGCCTCTCTAAGTGATGGCATTGGATTTTGCGTTTCCTTGAACTACAACATACCCACCTGTACCAGTAATCAGTGTTACAAAATTTTCTATTCCTTTTCCATGACCAAATTTTCTCTCTGCTAGAGCAGCACAGTTTCCATCATTGTCCACCCAGACTGGCAGGTGCAAAGCATCAGATATAGGAGTTCTGAGATCCACAGAGCTCCACTCCTGAATGAGTTTTGTAGAGTGAAGCACAATTCCTTCTCGAGGGTTTACCCGTCCACCTGTGGAAATACCTACATCCCAGAAATACAGGGGAGAAAAAGGAAAACTGAGTCTGTGGAATAGGTTTACGTAAAAATCTGTTTTTCTTTTTCTAATGACAAGATTCTTTTTCCCCTAATGCAAGGCTTTGAAACAGAGCATGAAAGTAAAACTTTTAAAGTATTACTGGCAGTTCAACTTTTGACATGTAAAGATCACAAAATCATGGAATGGTTCAGGTTGAAAGGGATCTCTGGAGATCATCTAGTTCAACCTCTCTGCTAAAGCAGGTTCACCTACAGCAAGTGGCACAGGATTCTGTCCATGTGGGTTTTGAGTATCTCCAGAGAAGGCAACTCCACAACCTCTCCAGGCAGTGTGTTTCAGTGTTCAGTCACCCTCAAAGTAAAGAAGATAATTCATAGAACGCCACGCCTCTAATCACAATGCACAGAGTATCTTAAGAGTCACTAGATGGGTAATGGTTAATGTTAGTCAGAGAGTTAATGTTCCTACTTCAGGCAAGATTGCAGCAAATCACTTAATAGCTGTGTTTCTTGTTAGTGATGTACAAAAGACATAACAGCAAAAATAAATTATTCAAACCCTGGAACAGTGTCTGGAAGTCTGTAATGTTCAAGATTTAGAATGACTGAAAATAGTTACTAGACCTGGAGTAGTGATTTTTACTTAAAAACACACTGTTTTTGTGAAAGATCAAAACTGTGTTCAGAGAGTTGTCTACTGAACAGAGTAGGCCAGTAATAGGCACTACTAGCCAACCCAGTTTTCCCTGGAGAGGCTTCCAGAGTTGGTGGAGTCTCTCAGGACCACTGAAAAGTAGATCTCTATTATGGAGGTATTTAGCTCTAGACAATAAAGTTCAAACATTTTATTATACAGAGCTTATATAATGGAGGCACATATAAAGATGATTCCAGGGTTAACACTGTAATGGAAAGCAGCCATAAAAGCACTAAGACAAGCAGCTGAATTGGAAATTAAATCTGTAAGAAAGATCTGATTTGAAGAGCTAACATTTCTCCTTATGGCTTTGTGTACTTAACATTGTTTTTAAATACAACATATTCAAGTTAACTTTTCTTTATGATTCAGATAAGTTTGCATCTGGAAGAGACTGCTTTTCTTTAGGAGCATTTCTCAGCTAAAGTGAAGATTCTATGTCCTTAAAAATCCAGGACACGTTAATCAACATCTTCATAAATGACTAATACCTAAGGCCACATCTCCCAGTCACCATTAAACTGAAGAAGTCCTGTCTGATATAAACACACAGTTTAACACAAACCTGTACTGCAAGTGAACTGAAAGTCAGCAGAAGGGCTGCTTTTGTCTGTTACCTACAAATTCAGTCCTAACATTCTAGGCTTTTTAGTCTACCCTGGTGTATCTGAGAATTCTGCTGCACAGTTGATCTTAGCCCTAAAGAAAGGCTTACAGACAGCAGAGGAAACATCACTCAGCTGCAGTTGTTTCAAGAGCTGTTTGGATAAACACTGGGCATCTGATTCACAGTGCCAAGACAGCAGAGAACTTCAAAATCCAGAGAACTACAAAAACATGTTTTAGATACAGTTTACTCTAATTCTACAGGTTGTTTTAATGGTTGTTACAAACTGGAGAAATTTCAGTCTTTATAGTCAGCTTCTTATTTTCAGCCATTTTAAAAAGTTTGTTCAAATATCTAAGAATTTAATGTACATGAGATCTGTTTTAGAAAGGTGTTTTAAATTAATGAGTAGTGATTTAATTTCATGTTGAAAAACACAGATGTAAAAACAAAGTTAGTATTTGTTAACTCACCTACTCCCAAAATTCTGCAGTTTACATTTACTGCCTCTGATGCAGCCTCTACACACATCTTTAGGATTAATGCTAGTCTGTCTTCATAGGTTTTAGGGTTGAGCTGGGTATACTTCTTAACTATTTCACCCTAGAAATAAAAAACAACAGAACATGCCCCAGAGAAATGTATGTCATGATGAAATTTTTCTTCCATATAAATTACAGACCAATTTGAAAACAGAGAGCCATTAACTTATCTCTTAAAAATATACAGATGCTATGCTTTTGATCTTGGGCCTGCAGGCAAAGTTCTTGATAGCTCTGGGGGACAAATTTGCAAAATTAGGCACTACATTCTGCTCCTGTAATCAGTCTCCCATCTGAAATTAAATACACACTTTAAGGAACACATAGCTTATGTGAGGAAGTTATCACCAGAGCTACTGCAATGTTGTTAGGCATAAACCATGATAGAGCAATGCACTTAAGCTCAACACTGAGTGGCTGAAAGAAAAAGAAGACAGTAACAATTGCTAAAAGGACAGAAAACCCACAGTGCTTCAAAAATAAAATCTTTCCAATCTGACTGCATGAAAGGTTTCTGTGCTGTCACAGACAATGCCATTTCACCAAAAAAAAAGGAGAATCAGACAGAAATGCTAGAAATTTCAAGGCAAAATTTACTCTACTTTCAAAAATATCTTTGAAGTAATTACACTTCTGAGTCACTTGCAATATCTCTGGAGTACCACCAAGTGTGATACATCATAGAATAGTTTGGGTTCAAAAGGACCTCACAGATCCTCCAGTACCAACCCCTG
>VZRX01011753.1:2824-46838 GCA_013398075.1 Notiomystis cincta | reverse complement strand
TAATTAACTTCCTGATTAAAAAGAAGTTAAAAGCTGCCCAGGTGAATTGGAAAAAAAATGATTGGGTCGAAAACCACAATAAGGACTATTTTAACAGCTGAAAAAAAAATCCTGTAGATGAAATTTCATGAAAAATGCACTTTTATTGTCATTGTTATTCTTCTGTGGTTTTGGATACTGCACTGAGAAAAATGAAATAATCTTTTGTGTTCATTGGGAGGCTTTGAATCTATCAAATAAAATGGTAATTGCAAAATGGCATGCTTATAGAAGTAATGTGAGGTTTTTTGAATTAATGAATGAATGGATGTAGACTCTAACTTTGCATACAATTTTCAATAACAAATTTTCCAGCTATGTAAACTGACTGCTTGAATAAATGAAGCACAAACTATTTATTTAATTGTAAAATGCCTCTAATTCATGGTATTAATTGTATGTTTCTGCTTCAGCCTGTTTCCTAAGTATCTGGAAGAGAAGATTTAGAAAGGACTACAATTTAGCATCTCTCCCTATACATATTTTAAATAATCTCTTTCTAAAGTTCAGCCACATTCAAACTACACAGTAGATTAAGGCAGAAAATGTATTTTAATTTCATGGTGCTGAATGTGAAGAAGAAATGGAAACAGGCTACAGTGGAAATACTGGACACAGTATGGAAGATTTATAAAGGTAATTCCGATAGAGTTTGTTCAATTGTCTTCAGACCATCACTGTCAGTCATCACTTATTCCCTGTAAACTGCAACATTTGCTATGTTTTTCCTTGTTTGCTGTCCTCTGTAAAGAAAAATATATTATGTATATTATGTCCTGTTTTACAGGCTCCTGTATATGCACATTGTGACGTATTGTGGATTCTTCCTGCAGTAAAACCCACAGGGCTTCATCTTTCTCCCAAACACATTTTATGTAACCCATTTTGTTGCTTCCACAGAATAACACTTTTTCTCATTAGACCAAAGCATGAAGCCCTTTATGGTTACAAACTGTTGATTTATATATCTGACATGCATTGGGTCTCTGCTTTTATCAGCTTTTAAATCGCTTCTTTACTTCATCAATTCTGAGAACTTTTTCAGTGCCTTTGTGCTTCACGGGTTATCTGACAATGACTATGAATAAAAATATGCCCTTGGACAAACTCCTAGCCTTTCTTAAAACTAAGCAATAGTGAAAGAAGGAAAGGAATATGATAGTATCAGCAAATATAACTCCAAAATACTTTTTGCATAAGCTAAACTCAATTGAATGTCAACCTTGTAAAAATGTATGAGTTCACCCAAGTTGACCCACTGTCAATATCATTCAGAAAAGACAAATAGACTTCTGGACTATATATATTTCCCTTGAAGGTCCTCAGAATTTTCATGTTACCTGCCTATTTTTGTTGTCCTTTTTGTGCTTTAGTTACCAAACCTTGAAAGTAGTACCAGATCATTCCTTTCACCTGTGTTCTCAATGCACCACATCATCAAATCTCCTAAGTTCTGATTTTGAGACCAAATGACTATAAACACTTTATACACCCATATAAATTAGAATTTAAGTATTAAGAATTCAGTAGTATAACTACTTTGGACAGCAAATCTCTCAAATAATATATTTTTTAATTTTATTTTATAGTACCAGTGACTGCAAGCCACAACAGAAACAGGGAATGCTGGATAGTATGTCCATATGTGATCTCATTCCAAAGGGATCATAAGTAAAATAAGCAAGACAAGATAGCAGAATATTATTAAACTGTTGATCCTCTTATAGAATTATCAAAGCAAACTACAAAACTCTTTTTTGCCTTAAACCACCATAAGGTTGAGCAGTGAATGTTTTATAGGATTTAGATTACAATTATATATGTATTAATTGGATTATGTTAAAAGTGAAATGCATTAGCATGCAGCATCTATGTGTAATGTTGAAAGCTATAAAATCTACTCAATGCTTTTCACTGTCCCTAAATCTTTCTGATAAACAAAAAATAGGACAATGACTACTCTGTGACCCTAAAGGCCAATTAAGACAGTAGAAATTGTGCCTAAGCAGGTAAATTCTCTTACCCCCAGACACATGCAGTGGTATTAGAATTACTTATTTGGAATTGGTCAATCTTGAGCCATGACTGTATATGATTTCCAATCCTTCTGCTTGGTTAAATCAGGCTAGGACAGGAACCATGGCAGCTGTTTAACAGAGTAGAGTATTTCATACTATTCTTGTAAAGCTAATCTATCACTGTCTGAACATGAAAGAAATGAAAGGGAATAACTGTTCTTCAGAATTTCAGTAAAACCACCTAAAGTTAGGAAGGCTGAACTCTAAATAATTAGTTGTATGTAATACATGTTGACATTGATAATTTTCTTTTGTATTTGAGCATTTGCATGCACATAAGCATCTGTGTCAAATATTGTATAATCCAGTAATTCAATTGATTTACAAAATGAAAAAAAAAATTATCTGAGTGTGGTCTTATCAGACTACAGTGTATTCAAAATATAACACTATAAAGTATGAAATAATCCATGATCTTTATTCTTTATAAAATATGAACATGTGAAATCTTATTTCTGCTCACCAGTAGCTACTAGAAACTATTTAGCTACACATTTCTGAGCAGTGCTTACTCTGCACCTTCTTAGAGTAATTTACTTTTTACAGTAAATATTTCTTTGTGAAACTATCCAATGAAAAATGTCAAGGTCCTAAAAGCTTTAGTACTTGCTTGATTTATCATTGTGTTCCTGATTATAATACATGTCATTCTTTTTATCTTATTGAGCTTTGTGATTGATTTTCCCTTCTTTTGTCTCTTTTTATGCTACTAGTCTCCTATTGTGTGAAGTTTTACAGCAACTGTTGATCTACTCTGCCTGCTTGGAAATAAGTACCGAATAAAGCATTATGAGTTCAGTAAAACTTTAGATATGTGCTCACATGAGATAGTCTAATAGAATTATTTTATTTTATGTAGCTTATATCAAAGCCATTATCAATTCCCCCATACGTTTACAGTATGCATTATAACCTTATATATTGAACCATTCTGTAGGGGAAACAATTAGGAAATAATTAAATAAATGCCTCCCAAGATATTTGCCATATTTCATTTATACAGTCAATCAAAACAACTTCTGTTCCTGTTGTAATAACTTATGTATCTATAAAGATTATATTAAAGTAACTTCAATTTAATTTTAGTTAAGAATAATTTTTTTTGTGTTAGACTGTGGTTGGAAGAAAATAAAATTATTTTGCTATGTTCTGAGTATCATTTTTTCCTCTGAATTACTAATGAAAAACTTAGCTATGTCCAGTGCTAAGCTCAGAGCACATATATGCATTTAAGAGCTGACTAAGCCATATGACTTCACAGTATTTTATCATATAGTTGCTTACCCTGCCAGGTTGTCACATGAACTGGGTTTAAATTAACAGCTATAGCTGGATCTGACAGGTTTTTGTGATTGCATAACAGTCAAAAACTCATTCTAATTCAGCAGCCATAGATATTTTTAATATTTTTTCCACTTTTTAAGTTTTAATTAACAATGACAATGAGGATTTTTTACAGTTATTCCACCTCTGTTTTGAAAGCACTCATTTTGAACTATCTCCGAGCAGTAAGATACACTGTTTAACTTATGTTAAGAATGCAAGCACAGACAAATTAATGGAAAATTAATCCAGTGAAAACTTCTTATGAATACTCTTCTTATCTAGGGGAAAAATTGCTCATTTATTTATTTATGTATATTTAAAACAGCTGCTGAAACTATATTAACTCTCTGTATTTTAGATCTAATTCTGTCTGAAATTTCTCATTTCCAAGTCAGATTATGTTTTGCTGTAGGTAAACCTCTGTTTCACTATGGAACTACTTTCCTATTTGAATATGTTTTATTTGAATGGTTTTTGACTGTCATGTGCTACATTTTGCCTCCCTTGTAGACAATGAAGCATGGGCCATAATTTTAACAGGAAAAAACATTTGCTATATTACTTAAAGTTTATCTTAAACTCATGCTTTTTTTTTTTTCTTTATGTGCACCTGTTGACTTGAAATATATGGACAGTACAGAAAATAAATTAATATTTATATTATAAACTACTTCCAACAGCTTGTAAAATGCTGTCTGGTGATTTAAGAATAGCAAAATCTTTTCAAGTGTTTTTGCTGTGAGACATTTAAAGTAAAAAGTGCTACAGAGATCAAGAGAATGTCTGCAACTGTTCAACATTCTTCTGAGACACACTTCACTTTTTTTTGTTATTTTCTTTTGGTTAGAAATGAATTTAATCCTAGGAGTATGCTTCCTTAAATAAGCTACATGAAATGCACCTACTGATATTCTCAAATAGTGTTAACAAATTGTTATTAGCTATATTAACAATTGTTGAATTTTGCAACTTTCTAAAATAATGTTACTGAGCTTATTCTGAACAACTGAGAGAAATAAACATGTTATGAAGGAAGAAAGAAAATTTTCTATTTCTTTCATATCAATCACTACTTTGTATAACTATAAAATCTGCAGCGTGGAGTAGCTCTGGGCCAAAAGGAGCAGAATAATATGTAAAAGAGCTAGGAAGGAGTAAGATCTCCTCAGTGCTAGGGAGACACTGACTCCTCCAGCACATGAACCAAGAGCACTGTTTCCCAAAGGCATGTGAATGTTTCCAACATACACTTCCAGGTCACTGCATGAAGCACTGTGGGGGTAGGAGAGCATTAAATGGCATCCTGTCTCCTCCTCGGCATCCTTGCTAAAGGAAACACTAAAAAGGCAATGTACATTGTAAAAGTGGAGGATTCATGTCATCTAAACTTTTCTGAAATTCAAATTAGTTGTCTTGTCTTTACTCAGATCAGTGGAGGCCTCACTGGGCTGTGCTGTGGCATGTTCCAAAGCGTCAGCATCTCTACTGCCTGCACAGCTCCCTGATGGAGCACACCGTAGGCGAGAAGCAGCAAAGAAGGACTCCTGTGACCTTGGGGCTTAGCCTAAATAAGAGTGCAACCAATATACACAGCCCTGTGAATCTGGAAATGTGTGGAGTTGCAGTGTCTCAGGCATAGCATCTCATAGCTGCTTTAGGTTTATTTGAGGAGGAGCACTGGATAATGAGATTGTCTGTGAAGCTGATGATGATTTCCATCTTCTCCAAAGCAATGCTGTGTTACCTTGAACTGAAGCCAGCATTATTTTTTTTCTTACAAAGTTCAATGCAATGTAGCAGCAGGATTTTTTAGATTTTAGAATTAGTAAAAGGACTGGTCCACAACACTTCTAAATTTCAGTCAGTATCATGAAAGTCACATGACTTAGCGTCCTTTTCATCTTGTTCCTGTATTTTTATTAAGTGTGAACTTTGGAGACTCCTAAATTGCAATATGCATTTCAAAGAAAAAAAACTGTATCTTTTTTAATGTAGTTTAGGCTTGATTTGCAGCTCAGAATACGTCAGGAGTGGGAAAAATAGAGACACTATCTTCAACTCCTTAAATTGTATTTACCAGTTACAATTTCAGAAAATCTTTTAGTTCAGATAATCACAGGACTGCTTTCATTGATCTTTTTAATTAACTGGAAAGCAAATTTCAATGATGCTTTCTTCAAAAAGTTTCACATAAAAATGAAAAAAAATACAATCCTCATTGTAAGTGTTAAGGATAAATACAAATTGGTTTTTATGTCACTCCTCTTTTTTTAAGTTCTCCCCTCCAGGATGATTTTATCAATTAAACTTGTTATCTTATTAACAGTTAAGACACATTTTCCTGAAAGCTTAATGAAAGTATTCTTGTTAAACCTAGCAGATGTTCTGTTAAAAGTAGTACACTTTTGTTCACTGTTAATGAAGTTCTATGTAGTTGCTACCTTGGTGTCACTTAAATGAGATGCTGGAGTAGCAGCAACTTTAAATGGTTTTTAAAGTTTATCAACTACTTTTGACACAACCAGAGATTTACTTTGGTGACTAGAGAATATATTTAGTTTCTTCAGTGGCAAAAATATTTTTTTCTACTTCTTTATCTGTTCACTGATGTAATTCATGACACAGTCCAGATGAAAGAATTTTTATAAATGTGTGTTATTTCATTAGATTTACAAATTGTTTTCCTTTTTATAAGTTTTCAATTGCATCATTATTTAGTCATCAGATAGCTCATGGAGACAGACAGTTGTCTCATCATGAGACAGAAAGGCAATGTTTTGTAAAAATCATTATGTTGAGTTCCTTCACTAGAAAAGAAGCTGTATTCATGTCCTTGATAAATAATTAAATGATAATTAATTTTTCATTCTTCCATCTGATACTCAGCAATTGTTGAAAAGCATATTTATTATTCAAGTGGAGGTGTCAGATTGCCCATAACTTGTTGTGTTTCAGCCTCAGTCACAGAGAAAACTCTGCAAGTTCAGTGCTGCTTCCTTTTCACTACTTTGCATGGTGTAAAAGAAAAGCACAACCGATGCAATGAAAAACAATTGGTAGCCTAGAACCTGAAGGAGAAATGTGCCTGCTCTCATCTTCCCACTCTGTACACGTCCTGGAGAGTGGCAGAACACACTCTCTCCAATACCCCAGGCTACTGGGTGCCTTGAGAGCTGAGGCCTTCATGGAGCTACAAGCTCATTATGCACTTTCTAAAGTCACACCCATCGATCTGGTCAGTGCTCTGCAATGTCAGGGATCATCAGCATGGGTCCATAATCTTGCACATGTGAGACAGGCAGTTTTGAGAACTTTATAAATGCGTGTGTCTATGTTTGTCAGCACTGGCTATATGGTGATACAGTACATACAGCTGAGTCGAAGCTATAGTGAATTCCAGACCTAACTAAGGCTAGTTGTATATTTTCAGCCAGTTAATAATAATCAAATATTAAAAAGATCATATTCTACACTTTTATTGCATGTGTCTCAGAGCAAAATTTCTTGACATTCAGATATTTGTTCTTACATATTAACCACAAGCCAGAAGAGTATAATGAAAAAGACCAGTAGTGAACTTTGCCCTTAGTGTGCAAGCCAAAAAAGAAATTAGAAAGTGCAACTCTATTAATGTAATAAATAACTACTAATAATTAATTTGTTGTATACACCTATATTAATATGATGCATATATTACATATTTCTTATTAGGAAAAAAATTTCCCTGACTATCTAATCACACCAAAAAAATAGCATTTTATTTTATATTTTCAGAGAAGCACACAGAGAAGTCCTGTATTTTAATGCATTAACCTGATCAATTAATGCTAGACAGCAATGTTTTTTGTGCAGAAGGTAACCAACAAACCTGAAGCTAACAGCATACCTGAATCTTGGAAGCGATAGGAAAAAAAAAAACTTATGGGAAAAGAGTATCAATCTACTCTACTTTTGTTAGTCTTTCTGCAAAGAAAAAAATATTTTCTGTCAGAAACTATAACTGGAAAAATACACAGAGATTATAAAAATCTGCAGGGGTGCTCTAAACTGTCAGGCATCAGAGGGCAATGGAGAGCAGCCAGAGCTAGTGGGAGCATCTGAGCACACACTACTCTAAACTGAAAGCTGACCCTGATCTAGTAGCCATTATGCCTTAGAACAATCCCAGAGAACTAAAGCATGGATTTTATGATAGTCTAAATTAAATGGAGAATATGTGAAGATACAATAAGCATGTCTAAATTACTATGTCGAAATTACTATGTTTCTGTTAGGCATAAATTGCGATTAAAAGGTAAATGGCATTCTTTTCAAGTTCTTAAATAGGTCGTATATTTATGAGAAATAATATTAATTTCTTTGTGTGAAAAAATCTTGGTTGGTGTGACATATCCTTTCCTGGTTTGCTTCACATTTTGGAAATGCACCAGTTTGGACATCTGAGTACTTGACTCAGTGTTTATGGAAATGTAGATAGAACAACACACAATTTGCTCCAGTGATACCTTGTAAATTTTATCAAACTACTTTGTTCAAAAGCCCTCAGCAACATGAATAAGTATTTGAGCAACAGAATATATTAAGATATATCAGTTGAAAATCTGCCCCCTTCATTTCTTCTGACAAAGATAACTGTGTTGCTCTTCCTGCCCCCATCTCCTTTGAGTTGGACTGCAGCCATGCAGAGTGAATAATGACGCATAAGCACATTGTTTATTTAAATAGATTTGTGTAGTTAAGTACATGACCTGTGATCTAGAGCTGAGAAAAAAAGAATTAAACACTGATTTCTAAGTGCTCTGTGAGATAAATCAGCCATCACTCCAGGACTCAGCCAACACAGATACTTTTATTTGTACTTATCACTTCAGTTTGTTTGAGTATTGTGTTAATAGTTTAGATTAGTTTTTGATGTCTGTGTGCTGTTAGCGTTTTCACAAAATGAGAAATGATGAAGTTATGCACTCTCTGTTATGCAGCCACAGTTTTCACTTAAAGCAATGAAGTGCTACTTACCGTAACAGATACACACTGAGGATCTGATTCTCCTGTCACTTGCAACCGAGTTTCACACCAAGGTAAATTCCCTCCCTTCTGAAGTTTTCTTAATAGTTTATGTTACTGTTGGGATTTGGTCCTCCCAGTGCTTCTGAACACAAGTATGTTTACACAAAACATTCTCACAGATCTCATCAGGGCTACTTTCATGTGTAAAGATACTTGAAAGCAAAAATCCTTTGCCAAATCAGTCTTTCAGAAGCAAATAACTTTTTCTTTTTTTTTTTTTTAAGACATTAAATGTGTTTATGCCAGTGCAGTTAGAAGCTGGAAAGGTGCTATATAGTTAAATGTAAAACATGGATTTTGCTTTTCCTGTAGACAGGATATTCACAGCTGCTTAGTACTTCATGATTTTCATGCTTTTATTGTTAACTTCAGAATTATTTAACCATTTTTCGTTTGGAGTATTTTAATATGGAAATGCAGATGTAAAAGGTAAGCTAAGGTAAACTAGGAAACTTTTATTATTTATGTTCCATATAGCACACATTGTCTTCCATTACTTCAATAAGTGAACTGTTGTGATAAAATAATCTAAGACAAATGTCAGCATGCTGATACACTGACTTTAAATTTTATGAATTTTAATAATATTAGAAAATATTTTAGAAATAACAGGGAAGGTTTATTTTTATTGGAAAGCTTGCAGGCTAAAATATTGAAGTAGACTCCATCTTTTAAAATTGAGTGGTTTGTAGCACTTTGCAAATATTTTTTTTTTAAATTCTAAAACATGGTTGCAACTTTATTTTTATTATTATTGATATAAGATTTTTGTGGGTTGTTTTTGTTTTATTTCTTTCAAGTTTTTATTTTTGTCTTTTTACTGTTCTTCTTGCTGTCTCTAATTAGGAAAACATTGTTTTCATTTTATGTCCATCCTGGGAATTTCCGTTGTGAGTACGAAAGTGCCTTTTCATGATGATTTGTACAATAGTGAGCTAATCCTCATTTTTAATATCTTCCACCAAGAGAAAAGTAAAACTAACAATGCAACCTTGTTGATATTAACAAACTCTTGTTCTAATTTGAAAATCTATATTTGTGCACTTACCTATGTGGTGGGACGTGTCTAGGAATAATGTATGTATATTGAAGAATAACAGTTTGGCTGTTAATAAACACCAACTGAAGCTTTGGACCTGGTAACCACCAAGACTTTGGCCCATGTCTTTGATCCTTTGTAATCTAAGTAATGCTGAGTCTGCAGTGCACTCTCCTGCTCCTTCACCTGAGAGCTTGTTGAACAGTGCAGGTGGTTTCACTCCTCCCTGTCTTCCTTACCATATGTCTGATGCACAAAGCCCTGCAGGTCTCTGATTCCTACTATATCCTATACTGTGCCTGAGCTTTATGTGGAAGACAGTTGCTTTCCAGTGGCTAAAACTGTGCCTAACCTTGTGCCAATATTCAAGCAATATTGTTGCTTGCCCAGGCCACTGCTAGAGGCTTAGCCCTGGTGATTTTTTTGATACAGAGCTAAACTCTCTGCCAATGCCATAATGATGGCAGGGAGAAAAGTGTGATAAATGGGGGAGAAGGCTGCATGTACAATAAAATGTAACAGACATCTGAAATATCAAATGCATATGTGAAGAACAGGCAAATCCAGGAATACAGGAGGAGCAATGGCATTGCAAAGTCGATGAGGAGATTAATAGGCATAAAAGAATATAAAGGCAATATAAAGAATATAAAGGTGGGAGCAAGTGGACTCCATCAGTGGATACATAGTAGAATATAAACCATTAAGATCCCGAGTGACTCAGTTACTCAGTTAACTAGACTATCTTGACAGAGAGAAATGGAACAGCTGTTCACTGCTCCTTGGAAATTTAAAAAAAAAACCAAACCAACCCACAACTATATATACATGTGTATATATATATATATATGTATATACATATATACATATAAAGATTCTTAATGGTATTTAACTGAAATTCCAATTTGAGATTGATAACATTAAAAATGGCCATCTAACCCTACATAGGAAACAGAGTAATATTAAGAAGTAATATTTAAAGCAAGTAAGCAGGAGTAAACCCTTGCATATTGAACCATCTTCTTAAAAATTATTTTGACATTTAATTTTTAAATCTAAAGATAAAGCATTTCTCTCATATATGTGTGTTCAAGACCAGCAATACAGAACATTAAAACTTAAAAATAAAATAGTAAAGCCAGTCTTGAAATGTGAAAAGTATCTTTTTCTTCTTTTATTAAATACTCCTAGGTAACTTGTTTCTAGCAGCCTGAGAGGGGCTTCTATCATCAAATACTTTCAGAGTTTTACTTTAGCACATCAAATTAATTTAGTTTCTTATTTTCTACCTGCCTGCAAAATAAAGATAAATGTTTCTGAAAGAGAATATGGCAGAAAGAAATGGAAGAGGCCTGAATATCTAAAGTTTTCTTTACCCAATTAATTGTCATTGTGGTGCTGTGAGTGCTTGAATTAAACCTGAGAGATTAGGTAGGTGTTTTCCTTAATTTATATTTTTTTATATTTAGCTTATTGTATTGATGCACGAGTTGTTCAAGGAAGAAAACTGGAAAACCTTAAAGACACTGTTTTCTTTTACAGTTCCATACAGAGATTTGTTTCATTTCCATTCCTTGTCAGCAAAGGTGAAAGACATTCAGCAGCAGCACAGCAAGTGGAGAGAAAAACAGGTCTGACCTTTAAAGAGCAATTCATGAGGTGTTGGTAATTACTATTAAACACAGGCAAACTCATGTTAATACTAACTGTCCAGCTGGAAGGGGCACCAACAGTGGCCTGCAGAACCCTCAATGCCATCCTGAGGGGGCTGGCTGCAGTCACATGGTCTTGGACAGCTTCTGTACCACACCACCAAATCATACCAGCCCAATCAATAGATCAATTAATTGCCAACTATCTGTCCTCCCTGCACGCAGTTGCTCTGGCTGCTATGGAGGGGTTACGTGCTTAGAACCAAAATGGAGCGAGGTGTATTGTTGCTAAAGGCAGGGATTAAATCATTATTTGTGCCAATGACTCCATAAAGATTGAGTACATATTAACATGAAGCTTTTTTACCTCATCCATAGTAGCATGTATGTACACAAAATATCAGAGTATTGAGAGAACTGATAAAAGAAAGGTATTGTCTTCTAGACTGGGTGTCTGGTTTTGTGGGTGATTATATAATCACTGGCATTTGACAAATATGTGTGCATAAAATATAAATGTAAATATATATATATATATTTACATTTATATTTTATGCACACATATTTGTCAAATGCCAGTGATTATATAATCACTGGCATTTGACAAATATGTGTGCATAAAATATAAATGTAAATATATATATATATATTTACATTTATATTTTATGCACACATATTTGTCAAATGCCAGTGATTATATAATCACTGGCATTTGACAAATATGTGTGCATAAAATATAAATGTAAATATATATATATATATTTACATTTATATTTTATGCACACATATTTGTCAAATGCCAGTGATTATATAATCACTGGCATTTGACAAATATGTGTGCATAAAATATAAATGTAAATATATATATATATATTTACATTTATATTTTATGCACACATATTTGTCAAATGCCAGTGATTATATAATCACTGGCATTTGACAAATATGTGTGCATAAAATATAAATGTAAATATATATATATATATTTACATTTATATTTTATGCACACATATTTGTCAAATGCCAGTGATTATATAATCACTGGCATTTGACAAATATGTGTGCATAAAATATAAATGTAAATATATATATATATATTTACATTTATATTTTATGCACACATATTTGTCAAATGCCAGTGATTATATAATCACTGGCATTTGACAAATATGTGTGCATAAAATATAAATGTAAATATATATATATATATTTACATTTATATTTTATGCACACATATTTGTCAAATGCCAGTGATTATATAATCACTGGCATTTGACAAATATGTGTGCATAAAATATAAATGTAAATATATATATATATATTATATAAAACAAGTGAGTTACACTTTCTCAGATTACTTTTTAGGTTACATCATTTTTTACTCTATTGGATTTGAATATAAATGAAAATACATTTAAATGCTACTCTCTTCTTAAGTGAGGCACAAAATCCTGACGGATTGGGATTTTACCAAAGATAAGTACATAAAAAAATTCTAAACTGGCCACAATATAGTTACAAACTTAACTCTCTTGCATCTGGCCACAATATAGTTGTAATTCATGGTTAGAATCAGCATCAAAGTATTTTCATAGATTGCACTGAAGATTCTAGTCTGTGTTGATTCTTCTATCTTAACTGAATGGATAGAACAAATAATATGGCAGCAGATAACCTTAGCTGCTGTATTTGTTGTCTAGTGGTAGTAGCATATTTCCACTTAATTTTCTCTTAAGGCGTACCAAAAAATAAAATTAAGAAATGTACTTATATGTTTTTTGTGGTTTTTTTTGTTTAAATTTCCTTATTAATATGAATCCTATTGAAATAGTCTAACATTTACCACAATCAGGTCATAGGAAGGTAAATGATATGTCAAAAACTTTCCAAACTGTACTTTTTTTTTCTGAAAAAGAACTATATAGTAATTTAAAATATTTTTTAAAAGAAAAAATTAAACAACTTGGAAGCAATTACAAAGGCTATTTTGGATTGCTAAATTTTTATTCCAATAGAGGGTGAAAGGATATTTCAGAGATAGTAGAATTTTCTCTAAAAAGGAAATCCCAGGATGATTTTTACAGAGCTAAAATATAAATGAACTAGTTTTCAAGTAACTTTACTCTCTAAGTGTATAAAGCCTACTCATGTCACTAAAATATTTTTTTAATTTAGTTTTATATTTTTTACTGATTTATTTCCATTGCTACTCATCTATTTCAGCTATAAGAAGCATCTCTCTACATGCTCTCACTATTCTGTCACTATTCCAGTTCTGCAGGTTACTTTCTTGCAGTGAAATAATTAATAAGGTTGAGTCTTTTTAAACTTACGTAGATATAGAAGTGAGATGAAGGCAAATGTTATTGCTTATGAACATCTTCCCAGGTCAGAAGTTTGCACCTTCAATGAAAATGCTGTTCCAGTAGCATTTACTTGCTTAAATAAACAAAGGATTATCTGCACTCAGAAGTAAGAAGTTGTTTACATGTTAAGATAGGTAGAAAATTTGGAAGTCTAAGCTGAGCAGCACCACCTGATGTTGCACCTCCTGAAGAATGTGGTAATAATGTCATGACATGGATCTTTTCTTTGTGATATTCAAAAGCTGGTGCAGCAAAGTGATTAATAGCCACAGCAGATGTGTGTGAGTAGGTGCACACATAAGGATCTCTGTGTGAAAATGGATACAGAAGACTTGATCCCAATGAACACTGAAGACACTTGTCTGAATTTCCAGATGTGTCTTATTTATTGTCCTCACTGTGAAATAGCCTAGGATTCCATGCCATGGTCAGGATGTTAGTCTCTAAAATATACCTGCAAAGTTTCTGGCCAATGTGATTTAAAATGGCTGTTAAGCCATAAAGAGTGCAGAAAATTATATTCATAATGGAACCATACAGAAATTTGCTGTTTTTTGGAAATGCCAGACATGGTTATATGTAATGAAGTGCAGGTGATGTTAAAATAATGGATTATTTAAGGTGAATGGCAGCAGAAACTTCTCAGAGTTTAGACAAATGCTGACAGGACTAGGCTTCTCCTTAGTTACTTCTTATTATTAGATCCACTCTTAATAAAAGATATCATTCATATAACCTGAGGTCTGTGATTTCACAGTGCAGGCCAAAAGGATATCACTTTCATAGTCTCCAACCATACCTCATGGTGAGTTAGTGGCAGTAATTCTATTATTTCATTAGTGTATGTTTCCACTGGAATTCTTGAGATGTTTTTCTGCATTTGTGAAAATATTGTCACTTTGCTACCAATAAACAGAACAAATTATATAATTTCTTCTTCCATTCATGCAGTCTTTTACATAGAACTCCTTTCCAGACATAATTAAAATATCACTTATCTAAAGGCTTCCTATTGATTGCCTCTCAATGTCTTCCAATAACAATGGACCAAGGTTAGATTGCATGAAATGAGAAATAGGGCTTTCCTTGTTTTTCTGTTTCTGTTTTGCCTGAGAATATTTTTTAATTAATTCCACATGCATAATATTGATGTTCATCTCTCCTTTAATTTCAGATTTCATGAACAATTTAATTGATGATGATTTCTTCTTTTAGAAGTCCTCCCAGAGAAATTAAAAAAAGAGAGAGCCAGTTTTAAAATCCTAGATGAAGTCTTGCTGCAAATTTATTTAATTAAACAATTCTATATTTCATTATATTTAATAAAGAACCTATCAAAAGAAAATTAAATAAAATAATGATCAAAACTTCTTCAAATTACTTCTCACTGAAACATTGCCCTCTCATGTCTTTTTTTACATGCAGTTTCTCTGTATCTGAATTTCTGATTTTAAAATGCAGACATCATTTCTTGAACTTAGAACATGAGATTTAATTGACTTCTTCAGGCACACCATGTGCTGGTCTTCCAAAATGTTACATGGCTATTTTACTTGAATTCAAAAGTTGGTTATTGTTGTTGGTGGTGGTGGTGATTTCTTTGGCTTTGTTTGTTTGTTTGTTTGTTTTTAATTTTAATTCAAAGGTAAGTTATTCAAAAGACAATGTTTATAGGCAATCATCTACATGATATGTACCAGAAAGACAATGGTGCCTTCTCAAGTGGTTATTTCATAGAACATTGATGTGTATTTTTGGGTTATTAAAGGTCATATTAAAAAAATCCCCATCTATTAGGACTTATGAGAGGGAATAATTTGCGTCAGTGCCTGTGTTTGCTATGTCCACTGGAAACATTTAAAGAACTTAAGCGGAGGGCAAGTAGACATGGAAATTTCCTAAGCAGACTTTTGCCACTTCCAGAAATGCACAATAAATGTTTCCTGAGAGCAAGTATTGCATTCACAATGAACCACTTATCCATTTATACTTCTTTGTTGTCATTCAGAGCCTGTGAGTTCCACACTCATGAAAAAGGATGTTATTATGCGTGTAGTAAACAGTGTTTGAATATTTCATTTGGTTTCCTTTTTGGTCCTTTGTTGTCAGAAGCTGTGAGCAAATCATCCTTATTCAACCTTTTGAATATTTAATGATTTTATGTTCATCTTTTATACACCATCTTTGATCATCCTTGTCATAATTCTCTCTACCTTTTTCTTAAGATGGGCTGTTAGAGATGAGGTGATCAGAACTACAGCTGGTATTCAAGACAGAAGTAAAGTGACACGGATAACATATTTTTATTACCAAGGGTTTCTCCCAAAACCATTTCTATAATCCCTTTCACCTTTTATCTGGGTTAAGCATTGAGTTGGCAAATTTAGAGACTTCACAGTAGCTGTCATATATTTTTTCCTGGACATTTCTAAGTAATTCAGAGATCCCCAAGAATTTTTCTGATTTAGTGATGATTACAAATCCTAAATTTGGGGTTTCTTTTCCTTCCTGCATTTTCTCCAGACTGAAATGAAGAATGAACTGACACTCAAATTTATGCAGGATCACAGAGGGACATACCTCTTTGCTGGATCAATCTGTTTGGCAAATGTCTTCTATTACCTTTTAATAACCTTCTAATTGAATTTGTTTAACTATTTATGTGTCTTAAATCAGAGTAAGTTGGTTTTTTTTTATAGTATACTGTAATATGATAAATATTTCTATCTTTTTTCCTCCATGTTTGCCAAAAATAATCTTCACACTGAGCTAAATCTTAAAGGCAGAGTGGCTATGAAATACATTAAATGATTATTAATGCAAGTGTAAAACATTCTATTAGAATTTTAAATAGAAAAGTATGTATATATTATATGTGTACCTATATGTATGCATGTATGTATATATATATGCCATAGAAAAATGAATTGTGGTTGTATTTGCATAGTTTGCAGTTAAGTCTATATTAATTTCAGAGGATAATGTAATGTATAAGCAAGATGCATAGAAAAAATGACAGACTTAAAAAAGGATAGGATTTTCAGTTTGAATCATTTGTACAAATTCCAACATTTTATTCATAATAGTATATAACAAAATTAATTGCTTTTTATCAAAAACAGGGCCTGTAGGTCAGAGTAGGAGCTTTTAGGGAAAAAACATTTTGCTGTGTCTGATACCCATAATAGTGTTCACAGATGCCTTGCAATGATCACTGTCAGAGCTTTGATTTAGCATTTCTTTGTTCTCAGCACATGGATCATACATTTGATACTGACCAGTTCTATTTATTTTCTCAACATAATTTATAATACGCTAAATTCTAAATGAGTGTGAACTGTAGAAAGCAATACATAAGAACAGGATATGAGGTGTGCACAGAGGATATGAGGCATGCACAGTCTTTTATTTGCATTTCAGGTCAATGAAATATTGCACTAACATTTTAAAATAAAAGCAATAGGTAAAGACAGGATGCTTTCTCTATGCATATGTGACTACATCAACATACCTTTAAAATTCAGAGACACTCTACACAGTTTTAGTCAGTTACAGGACTAAATGTTTGTCTTCCATAGTAAGTCAGTCACAAATCTGAAGACTGTGTTATCTAAGGTGGTATTTTTTAAATAATGGGAAAAGCCAGATTTTTTATACAAGTCCTTTGAGAGATTTATAATGATAAATGTTTGGATAGACTTTTATAAAAAGACTTGTGTTAAAATACTGGGATGTTTAGAAAAATCAGATTGAAGTTATGATAGGAAAATGACATAAAAGAAGGAAAATTTTGAATAAATCTGAGATGAAAATAATAATTAATTTTCATTTTTAGTATACTTATATTTTTTCTACCAAAGTACGCTGTTTAAAACCAAAAGCAAATGCTAGATTTTAAGATTTTACAATTATAAATCTCAGTAGCTCTCTAATAAAATTCCTTTGAGAATTTTCTTTACTTAAATTAAAATTTATTCTTAAACTCTTTCTGGAGGAACTACGCTTTTAATAAACTAAATTTTTCACAAATAGTAAAACTCATACATCATAGCCTGCATTTAAATAAATGGTCCTCTATGGAAAATGTGTGAGGTATACAGAGGATAATAAAATAGATCATGACCATGTTTTACCTATCCCAGAAGGTAAATGGCATGACATAATCTGAATTCGTATGGTCAAAATGGCTTCAGAAAAGGCTGTCCTGAGTCATGACTGAGAATTTTCTAAGAGTATTACAGTGTTGTAGTCTAAAATTCTGTGAGGGGTCATGTTGGTATTGCAAATGGCATGGATGTTATGCTACTGATTATTTTAATTCACTGATGTAGGTATAGCTGCAACAGCCTCATGAAATGTCAATATATCAGAGTTATTGTTAAAAATATCCATCTGACAAGTTAAGTAAGAAAATGATATATTTTCAAACAATCCGGAGTTTTGCTGTGGGCTTTATTTAGGTCAGAATTTGCCTTAATCAGAGATTAAGATACACTTATTTTGTATATACCATATGTGTGTATATAGCAATATATAGTGCATTTATATACAGACACAATATATTTTCCCCCAAATATGTCATCTGGGAGAAACAGTAGAGGGAGGGGATTCATACCCTCTTACCAAAGTAAAGCTATGCACATCCTCAACTTTCCTTTTGGGGGAGCATGAGGTCTGGTCAGTTTACAAAATGTAAGAGTTTTGCAAGCATCTGATCACAAGATAAAAGAAATTACAAGGCCACACAAGAAGAGAAACAGCCAGAACTGCATCTTGAACTTTTCTTCCACAAAATGTACCTCAAGGTACACAAATAAATATGACTATGAGAGTATTAAACATGTAGGCATCCTCTTTAAAGAGATTACCTAGCTCTTATTTTGATTCAGGAAAGAAGAAAATAGCAGTTGTTCATACTTAAGGAGATGTTTAGAGTAAATGCATACTAAATGTTTATTAACACCGAGGTATCCATTATTGTGGTTGCTGTCATGCTTCTAGGCAAAGGAAATAATTTTGAAATATTATTCAGTACTTTTCAATTTTAAAATATTCGATAAAAGGGAAGTGGAGTAACTTGAGTTGGTACATTGACATTATGCTGAGTTTGAATTGCAGGAAAAATATAATGAATTAGTCAAAAATTCCCTCTACCTGTCACCCTTGATAGTAGGTATGAAGGGCTTGGTTTAAACCCAGATCACCTTGCAAATCTTACACAGGATGCATTGTGTAGCTTCACAGCCAGACGACGCCAAAGCCACACACCCTGACATGCTGATAACAGCCTTTCAAATAGACACACACACATACACACACACAAAAAGAGTTTAAAAGCATCTCCCCCACTATGCTCTGACACAGAAACATTTTTCTAAAAACAGATCGTGACTAGCAGTAACTTTGGTCGAAAACTGTGAGATGTAAGAATATAGAAAAAAATGTTGACAGGAGTATGACTTCCTCCTATGCAACAGTACAGAATTAAATAGATATTGCACCTTCAACCAAGGTGTCTATTTCAGTTGGTCTTCCTCCTACAAGACCACTTATTTTAATCAGTTTAGATTTTTTCCCTCTTTCCATTCACAATTCCTGATACTAAAGTGGAAGCTAGGTCATGTTAAAATTACTTGCATTGCTTAAGCATTCCCATTATTTTAATGTTGTGAGTCCAGGTTTTCTGATTGCTTTCACAAACTGAAAACGATTACTGCCTGAAGGGCTTGATGTATTTTGGTTATAACACAATGGCAGGTATAATGTTGCCAGAAACTGTGTGACACATCACTCGAAAAGAATTCAGGCCAAAAGGAAGAAGATTAAGATAAAAGACAGGGAGGAATTTTGATGACTTGCTCCACTGAAAACCTTTCATTTTGTTTCCATGTTACCTATGGTGACAAAATACAGAACCAAAGAGGGAATCAGAAAAGCAGCTTCTGCAGCTGATTCTACAGTGTCAGTCTAATAGTATAAACAGCCACAGAATTATACAAAGGCCTTTCCTCAGTAACACAGAGGGGCTCATCCAGCACGATCCAGGACAGTACGAGCCATTAACCCTGAGCGTGAGTGGGCTGTAATGAATGTAGGGATGGAAGGGTTTGTGTAAATCTGCTTCTACCACTTCCATTTCTTTATGCCAGGTGAGCTCTACTGAGCCCTTTATCCACTCAAGAATCATTTATTTTTTGGTCCAAGATTGGACCAAATCCCAACTGTGGGATTGGATTGCTTGCCTGTGGTAATTTGCAGCTGTTGGTACCTGCCCTCTCCACAGGAGTCTTTAAAAGCCAAAAATCTTTCCAGGTTGCCTTGACAGCTGTTTTGAAAACCTTTGGAGACAAATTAGGCATAGTCATTTTATGCATTGAGTTCAGACAGCACATTGCCAGTCGGACTTGCTGAAATCCTGCTTGCTTAGAGTAAAGGACAAATTAAATGAGTTACTGCTCCCAGTTTGAATATTTTCCACGTGCCATTGAAATCAACATAAAATACTAGAAAAAAATGCACTACTCAGTTTGGGGTGAGAGGAATAAAACTTCATTTTTCAAGCTTAGTATTAACATACCCATGTATACTCGGAACTTAAGGGACCATGTTCAGGAAACGTCTAGACTACATAGTCCAGTTAAAAGATTAATGGTATTGCAAACATTTATCAGGGATAGTATCCCTGGAAAAAATATTTAGCTGTTGAATATACATAAAATAGGTAGAGATAAAAATATATAATATATGCGTAGGTGATAATTTAATTTTTTATTACAAAAAGTTGTCATGCTTCTATATAATTTTCTGTCATTGCTTATTCTAAAGCGAGGCAAAGTTCCAGAAAGTATGTGAATGATATGTAAGAAAAAGGAATGTTTCATTGTGCTTCAGAGGAAAAAATAATTGTTAACTAGAAGTAATATTTAAGATTATGAACACTCTTTTGTTCTAACCACCTGGAATGTTGTTCACCCTCATGGCAGCTGCAGGATTTACTGTATTACCTGAAATTTTATATTTCTGGTTTAAATTATTCTATTGAGCCATATGATGGAACAAGAATCTAAAATGATAAGCATTACTTCGGTACATTCTTCTTCACATTTTATTTCTCAGGTTTGTGTCCTCATCTTTTCTTGCCCCTCCCTACTCAGCTGCAATCTGCTAGCATGACTTTCTGCTGAAAATGCTCCTTTAATTAGTGACATTATTTGGTTTCAGAGTTGGCATTATCTAAGCAGTGGAGTATGGGAAGTGAGAATTTGATTCCGGTTGTGTATGCCTGCATTGAACTGTGCAGTTCTGTGGAGATACCTGAGCTGCTCTGACAGAGCCCAAGCAACGTAGCAATGTCAGTGTGTTGCTGTGCCAAGGCTAATTAGCTTCACTGCTTGTAAGGATTAGGTACAACAGCTGTGTAGTGTATGCAATTTCTTTTAATACATGGAAATTGATACCACCCTCTTTCAAGGGTAGAACTTCATTCAAAATGTCATATTTCACGGGGATTTTTAAAGAATGAGCATTTAGAGAGCGACAGAATAGTTTGGGTTATAAGGGACCTTAAGGATTATCTAGTTCCAAGACCCCTGTCATGGACAGGGACACCTTCCTCTAGGCCAAGTTACTCAAAGCCTCATCCAGGTGGTCTTGAACACATCCAATCAAGCAACATACACAGCTTGTCTGGACAATCTGTTTCAGTGCCGCACCAACCTCACCGTAAAGAATGTCCTCTTTATATCTGTTCTAAAGGTATCCTCTTTCGTTTTAAAGTTATTTCCTCTTGTCCTATCACTACATGCCCTTGTGAAAAGTCCCTCCTCAGCTCTCTTGTAAGACCCATTTAGGTGCTGGAAGGCTGCTATCAACTCCTTGGAGCCTTTTCTTCTCTAAACTGAACAGCCTTAACTCTCTCAGCCCATCTTCATAGGGGAGATGCTTCAAAGCACTCCTCTGGATTTCCTCCAACAGGTCCTTAATCTCTTATGCTGAGGGCCTCAGAGCTGGATGCAATGCTCCAGATGAGGTCTCAAGAAAGCTGAGTACAGATGCAGAATCAAATCCCTCAGAATTCTTGTCATTGTGCTTTTGATATAGCTCAGGGTATAGCTGTCTTTCTGAGCTGTGAGCATACATTACTGGGTCGCATCACTCTTTGCAACAACTCATATTCCCAAGTCCTTCACCTCATGGTTGCTCTCAATCCATTCTCTGCCCAGCCTGTATTTGTAGTTGGAGTTAGCCTGAACAACGTGCAAGACCTTGCACTTGGCCTTGATAAACTTCACTAGGTTCACATGGTCCCACTTCTAGAGCCTGCCAAGGTCCCTCTGGATGGCACTCATTCTCTTTTTCATGTTGATCACACCACACAACTTGAAGTCATGGGCAAACCTGCTGAGGGTTCACCTAATCTCACTGTCCATGCTGCTAACAAAGATGTCAAACAATGCCAGTCCCAACACTGATCCCTGAGGGACACCACTCATCACTGGTCTCCACTTGGATATCAAGCTCTTGACTTCAATGTTTTGAGTGTCAATTCCTCATCCACCAAATGGTCCACCCAATTCATGCTATAGCAACATGGATGTTGTCCAGGAAGGTGCCAAATGCTTTACACAAATCCGGGTAGATGACATCTGTTACTCTTCCCTCATCCAACAAGACTCTAAGCTCATCATAGAAAGCCACCAAATTTGTTGGACACAAATTGCCCTTAGAAAAGCCATGTCAGCTGTCACAAACCTCCTCCTTATTTTCCAGATGCCTTAGGAGGATCTGCTCCATGATCTTGCCTGCACCAAGGTGAGACTGACTGATCTGTTATTCCTTAGTGCTTCCTTTTTTCTCTTATTAAAAATTGGGGTTATATTTCCCTTTTTCCCTCAGTGAACTTCACCAGACTGCCACAACATCTCACGATAATGGACAATGGCTTAGCAACTTCAATTACCAGTTTCCTCAAGACCCAGAGATGCATCTCATCAGGTCTCAAGGACTTGTGTACCTTTGGGGTCCTGAGATATTTGAAAACTTTATCTTCTCCTACAGTTGACAGTTCTTCATTCTCTCAGTCACTGCCTTTTCTTTCTGCAAATTGAATGGTGTGGCTGCTGCACTTTCCAGTAAAAATTGAGAGAAAAAAATCACTGAGTATCTCAGCCTTTTACATGTCTCTAGGTATTTTGTTTTGTTCTGAGGAGGGCTCCATGTCACTAAATAGTGTTATCCATATATGTGATAGATCTATAGACTAATATCCTCACATGAACCTGAATGACTCACTACACCTATAACCAACAATCTACATGGGCATCACGAACACAGAATGAGGCTTCACAGTACAAACAAGCCCTGAAAGACTCTCTTATAACTGAAGAGAAGATGAATGTGTCTTCTCAGAGTGGGGTGGCAAATTCATATTGGAGCTGGGAGAGACCTTAGCACCTGTACTGTCTCTCCAGTTCTGTGTCTTAGATGAAATGTGCTACTCATTTTCAAAACATTTAGAATCAAAGTAAACATCTGTGGAAAATTACTGATTACACTCTTTTTAACCAGATGGCTAAAGCACCCCCCTCTCTCTTTTGCTGTAAGTGATACTTAGATTAACAAGATATTTATTATGAAACAAATTTTCCTTCCTGAAAAATCATTAGAGAAGACATATAATAGCATTTTGAATTAATTCCCTGTCACCAAGGGTGGTATCATTTTCCACGTATTAAAAGATACAGTGTTAATTTTACACTTTTTCCTTTATGTATATTTATTTACTTACCATTTTATCTCTTATTTTTTTCTTCATGTCTCTTTGCTGTTTGAAAATAGAGGACTGATCTTATTTTCCTCAATACTAGATTTTAGAATTCAAAGTAATTTATAGTGTTTTACAACTAATTTTACAGGACTGTCAGAAAGAATTATCATCAATTAGTGTGAAAAGCTACTTAGGAACAGGATTTTGATTTTAGGAGCATAAAGTATTCATATTTATTTCTCAATATGAAGTTAGGTGGACTTTGGATTGATATGACCATTAAATACTCTGAGAGAGGGTCCAGTAATACTCCAATCTGAAAGTAATTTTACCAGTTATTGATGTTTTGACCCTTGCATGTATTTAGTTGTATTCTTACTAAGCTAGCATTCCTCCATAAATTTCATACATTTATTCCCTTTAAGAGAAATGAATTCCATATTTGTTTTGTTCCAGAATTAAAGGACTATCTGAACATTACATCTGAATATCACAGTTCAGCTTCCCTTGGTCTGTGATCATTGATGGGACTGAAAGCCTTTTATTTCTTCAACCATTTTCTTCAAGTTGTTTCTGAGTTTCACTTCAGAAGTTTGGCTGTAGGGTAATATAAGTAAGATCAGAATATAGAGAAATTACCTATAGTGTTTAAACATAGAGAAAGAGAAATGGAATAAGGAAAAACAAAAGTAAATATTTGTTTAAAATAAATAGCATGCTGTGCTAAACAAAGCAGCAACTTGCTTTGATTCTTGACACAACTCCTCTCATATGTGAGAGGAGGCTTAGCCCTGTTTTGCCTACTTCAGAACCTGATGAAATCTGGTTAGTGAATTTTCTCACTCTCTCCATGCACTTGCTCCTCCTCAAGCATGAGTGTACGAGCAGGAACAGCAGCCTTTTAATTAATGATTATTTTTTCCTTCAGCACCTGCATTAGCTACACAGAAAAATAAAGTATTTTCACTCTCCTTTCTCTCTAGACAGCAGCAATAAAATGTAAATGAGTCCAGATAGAAGCAGTGATTATATTAGTTTATATTATATTAGTTTCCTATTTCTTCACCAAATGACATGGTTTCTTTACTATTAGGCAACAGACTGGTTTATGTTGGCTCCTCATTACAGTAAAAAAAATTTTTTTGCCATTTACATTATGTAAAAACACTATATTATGAACTTGTGCAAAAATCTATAGAAGTATGATACCAAAAATATACCCTAACCAGTGTCCGTAGGAATATTTGTGTGACTATGAGTCACACTGCTTCTTCCCACTACTTTCTTTAAAGGAAATGCCACAATAATTTTTCATTGTATGTGTTCTAACTAATGACAATTTATTATCAGCAACTAGTTAAATATGGAGAAATTTATAACAAAGATTGGGTCATTAATCCATGTCTGTGTGAACACCCAGAAATTACCTATACAATTATAAATCTAAATATATGGTATAAAGTTAGAAAACACAGAATCACCTCAGCTGTATAATTCATAGATGCATCACATACATTCATATACATATGTTACCCATATAAGCTATATTTTACCAGTTCACACCTGTTTTTATAGTAGGTTTTCCCAAGATTCAGTAATTTAATTTAGGTTGTTCTTTTATAATGGGAAAGTCTATTTTATCTTATGCTAAGTAGTTCCTATAAAAACCTATTCAAATTATTTTTGACTGCCATTACTCTCTACTTGTAGGCATACTGATTTTGCTGTTAGTGGGCACAAGTGGAACTTCACCTGACATGTTTTGGATTTCTAACATAACAGGTTTTTCCTTAATATTTGTCCTTTGATTTCTCTTCTTATTCAATTTTAAAAAGAAAATATCTGTTTAATTTACTTTATATGATGCAGGAGAATTTATTCTTAATTCAAGGAATAATCAGACAGCTAGCATTATAAATCTGTCACTTCATTAATTTAAAATAAGGAAGGTAAGGTACATATTTCTTGTTTTCAAGATGTTAAAATATTTTGATGTGTGACTTTTTTTCTATTCTTATGGAGACAACTTTGAAGAGCAGAAGAGAGATGAAAGCATCTCAAATTATTTAGGAAAATTAAATGGCTTGGGAGTTGCAAAGTGTTATGCCAACACCTTCACTACAGGTTCTCAGATTTAGAGCCACGTAGAGACAGCATCAAACATGAAAAAAAATTGGGCAAAAGTTAACAGTGTCACAGTTGAAAGCATTCCAGTGTAGAACTGTGATTCTGTTACTGCTCAAAGTGATTCAGATGATCCATATTTTTCTCCTCTTTATGAGCAAGCAAAAGCTTATGAACTTCATCAGGCACTTCTGTCTCTGTTATCTTCCCTGATCTCAGCAGTGTTTAAAGGTAGCCTGTGAAGGCAAACATGATGGTACAGTAGGGTTAACCTGGACCCCAGTTAAGATGTTTTGAAGGCTCTGAGCAAAGACAATAAAGATATCTGTCTATACTATCCACAGTATTCCAGAAAGGGAAACAAAAAGAATCTTAGACTCCTCCACATCTCATTGTGAAGCAATGTCAAATAGTATTGCTCAGAGCAAATGTTAAATGTAAAGTTCATAAAGAAGCCGTCATAAAATTACTTTGTAATACTAGTGCTTTATGCCAGCACTTGGGTCAAAGGGGTTGAAAACTCAGAAAAAAACAGGGTATGACTTCAGAGAAACTACAGATTCTACACAAAGTATTCTGTGTCAAAAGTCTAGAAGAAACAGAAATTGCTGTGTCTTCAGGAAAAAATAATCATTTGTTTTGAAGGAAGGAGAGACCAAGTTCACGCAAAAATGTAAAAGTGAAAGTGTAAAGCAAAGTAAGCACAAAACAATCAGAGAAACAAAAAATAATAATTGAAAAAAAATTATATGGATTTTCCACAAAAACATTTTGCAGGCAGCTTATCAAAATATTTTAAATGCAATAAATGTCTACATCAACACAAGGAGACAGGACATATACTCTGTCCCTGAAGACAGGTGCTGTAACATCCCCCTATCCATATGGTTTGTACTCTTTTTCATTCCAGAAAAAGAAGGAATTATTCATATGGTTGTTAATATTAGCCTTGACCTATGTGTGCCCCCTCTATACCTGAGTTTGTTTGAGAGGATTCTGCTTGCTTCAGTAAAAGGTGTGTATTAAGAGGCATTTGAGCAACAAAGCAGTCTTATCTGTGAACTGATCTCCAGACCTGTTCAGTTTATTGGTATAAATATAGTCAGAAGGACCATTGCCATCTTTCAACTAACTATAACAAACTGTATTTTAACACTTTAGTATTTTTCCCCAGAGATGTGCAGCTTCTTTATTGAGGTTTCCACAGCAGAAAAGTAATCTAGATGTTTTATTAGGTATGAAGTAGAAGAGTATATCAATGTATCAAGTGTCGGCTGCTATGGAAGATGCATAAGAGTCATAAGTCAATTACTATTCAAACATTTTTTGATATTGTGTTAGAATGAAATAGATCTAATTAGTGTGAGCTGGAAAAAAGCTTTTTGAAGCCAGACTTTTTCTTCTGGTGAAAGAAGGAAAAAAAAAAGGAAAAAACACACCCAAAACCAAACCAGAGATAAAAGAACAGAAAATGGATTGTGATCACAAATACCAATTAAAAGCTCATGTCAGTAGCACAGCTAAACAAGATTTTATTATTCTTTCCAGAAAGAAGGTAATTTTCTACATGATGATATCAGGTAAAAATTCAAAACTTAAAAGCGATAGAAGATGTATCTTAAGGACTTCTCTGACTGGTTTAATATTTGGAAAGAGCAACTCAGTGACAGTTGAAGAAAACAATGTCAAAAAAAATTAACAGATATATTCATCTCTTTAAAATATTATATCAGACATTGGACTCTAATTTCTTATTTTCTACGAAATATGAAAAGCTAAAAGAAATTCATGCCATTCTACAGGAAAATGAAACAGCAGAGCAAAAAAACCCAAAACTAAAACTAAACCAACCAAAGGAAAAAAACCCAAACAAACAAAAACATCCACCAAAACCCAAAAAAACCCAAACCAACCAATCAAAAAACCCAAAACCAACCAAACAAAAAAAACCCCAAACCAAACAAACCAACAACCAACCAAAAAAAACCCCCCACAAAACAACAACAACAAAAAAGTCCCAAAGTAAACCAAACCGAAACCACCAAAAAACAAAATCCCACAGCATGACTTCCTTGAAAGCTTTATGTGGAAAAAAGAAGTTACTGTGAGTGTATGGAAAAAACATTTAAAACTTCCAGAGTACTCTTATTTTTTGAGTATTTGACATCATGTTTATGAGAATAATTTATATATTTCTGTGTTTATTTAATTTATCCTTATTTTTTGTGGTAACTCAATGGAATAATACTGAAATTTAGCTATACTGAGATTCAACAGAAATAAAAAAATAAGTAAACTTCTTTTGTAGAACAGAATAGTATAAATGTCTTCTACCATAATTACTTTATTTTGTTTTTAAATAAATCCTTTTCATATAATGCTTAGGATTCTGAATATGTTATTTCACAGTACTAACATCTGCAGAATGGGAAGACAAGCTGTGTTTTTCTTGAAAGGAAAAGGGCAGTTTCAAAGATGGGAAATGAATTTTAATTAATTGTTTTTCAGTAGTGTCCTAGCTACAGAGGTTGGGGAACTTTGGTAGTCTTTTTCAAAGACATTTTGAAAAATTTATGTCCAATGGAATTTATTGTCAAAGGGCTAAACCATGACTATTCTAGATAGCAAGGTGAAGGGATGGTGTTAACTTATTTTCACAGAGGAAACATGATATCATACCTCACCTAGACTGAAGGAGTTTTGGAAAGAAAATCTTTTTAGTGCTGCAAAATTCTGTCTTTGCAGTGTGAATCTTACATTTCATCTGACAGAAATAAAAGTGTCATCTTCTGCAGGTTCCATGTGGACACTACTTCTGGAAGATAGAATTCCTTGCCAGATCAACCCATTTCACCTTTTATATATTTAAACATTTTGTTCACTATCGACATAAAATACATGAGACTTTCTCCTTATGCTTTTAAAAGTATTACTTTACTGAATAACTGTAGCTACTGAAAACCACTAATTATTATAAGCATAGAATCTTAAATGTGGAAAGAACTCCAAGTATGAGTCCAACCTTTGACTGAATATCACCATGTCAAATAAACCATAGTACAGCGTGCCCAGCTCCCTCAGTCATGTGACTTAGCTTCTAGAACCTTCCACATCTCCACTGCCCTTCTCTGGACACGCTCCAGCACCTCAGTGTCTTTCTTATAATGAAGGGTCCAAAACTGAGCACAGGATTTGAGGTGTGGCCTCAGCAGAGCCAAGTACAGGGGGACAATTATTGTCCTGGTCCTGCTGGCCACACTATTGCTGATACAGGCCTGGGTGTCATTGGTCTTCTTGGCCACCTGGGCACATGTCCAGCTGCTGCTGCCCAGCATCCCCAGGTCCTTTTCTACCAGGCAGTTTTCCAGTCACTCTGCCTCAATCTGGGGGCTACCTGGGGTTATTGTGACCCAAGTGCAGGACCTGGCATTTTGACTTAGTGAACCTCATACCACTGGCCTTGGCCCATCAATCCAGCCTGTCCAGATCCCTCTTCAGGGCCTTCCTACCCAAGAGGGGGTAAATCCCCTCCCCCAGTTTAGTGTCATCTGTGAATTGTTCCAATTTTTCTTTAAAATCTATATTTTTATTAAATATAAATCATGAAATTACCCCCTAAGGTGTTTAAAAAAAGAATTCTTCAGTGGAACACCTCTCTCCAATAGCTGAATAATTCCCCAAAACATACCTAAAAATCTGGTTTTTGAAGTCAATGCACAATGACTCTCTTTCACCAATACATAAATGAAATTATCCTATCCAATCCAATCTCATTTATGTCATCTCTTGTAATAGTTCAAGCTGATTAATACTAACAGAGTGAAGGTTCATCATCCTTAAAAATGTATACTTATCTTTTCCCCCTCTGAATGTGGGACAGATTTTTAAATTGTAAGTGTTTTCATGTTCTGTTTCTAGTATGCCTCCTAGAAAATCGATTCAGAAGGCAGCTGCAGTCCAAAAGTAGCAACTGATGAAACATCTGAGACATACCTCATCTTGCAGGTGTTCACTTAATGTTTTCCTTTTCTTACTGTTGAAAAACAGTTTCCTCTTGCAAACAAACTGTGATCAAAAACTGGTTCTGAAAAAAGATTCTGAAAGCTTTGAATCTACTTTTATTAAAACACACACATTATTTCCAAAGCAACTGATGCTGTTCTAACAAATAAATTTTGATATTAGTTCTTGTTTAAACACCTACTAAAATCTCTCATTGTAAGAACATGTCATTCCCATTCATTGAAACCTAGAAATCTCACTAAACATTTACGCTTTGTAACAATTTAGCTTTTTAACTTTTGTGACAACAAATTCTTAAGTAAAATTTCCCCAATAAAAAAAAAAAGAGAAAATTTTTTAAGGATTTTTATGAGTTAAAGATTATATATGTTATATATGGAGTTCATTTTTGAGATTGCACTGTTTGCAAATATTTGGATAATCACTGAATATATTGAACCAGACTTGAATCCTGAAAATATTCTGTTATATGGTGGAATTATCATGCCTATGTAACATAGCATTTCTGATTTGTTATTTCTAAGGCATTGATAATTTTTTGCTTAAAATATTTTTCATCACTTAAGAGATGAGTAATTCTTATTTAAACAGTTAATCATAAATATGTGAAATACATAAACATGCTGAATCTTCTAAAGGAGACCCATAAATAGAAACCATTTTTCTCAATGTTTTAATTTAAAATTTACAAAATTTAATCCAGTCATTGAAATCAGAATCAGTCTGTGAACACCATTTACAGAGAAAAGGATGATAAATATTTCAATATGTTGTTGAAACAGAAAATTCAATTTCTCTAGACCATGTTGTAAATTATTAATCAAAGAAGCACTTTTCAATCTATTTATTTGAGATTTCTACTAGAGTAGAAATCTGTCCAGTTAATGCAAGATTATGCTTTGTTTTACTTTTTCCAGTTTTAATGAAGTACAAACATGGTACACCTCTTACTACTGGGAGAATATTATTGTTGATCCTTTGTTGTTGATATTTTCTGACACCTTCACTTCTTTTCTCCTTCTGGAAGAAATAATTTCTCTTTGTTTCTGGAACTTACGATCTTTGTAAATCAGGAAAAAAATTAGATTTTATATTTTTCTTTCCTCCTGATCAACATCTGAACTGAACAATTAAGGCCTGGAATTCTGGTGAAATGTTCAGCAGAGCACTAAGGCAGGCTGTAGACCACATTTTACTATGAATTAAATTTATCTTCTTGGAAGGTTTCCTCATTTTGAAGCACTAAACACAAAAGGATAATCCATTATACTCTCTTATTTGACTAAAACTTTAGCAACACTTGAAGTTTTATAAAAAAGTATGAGAATTCCATTAACATATAGATAAACATACATGTACATATTTAAGTCCTGATGATCTGTGCTTAGGGTAGATTCATAAATAACATTATGAAATAATATGTTTAAATGACCCTCAGATATAAACAAGACAGTTAATTGTATGAATTAGAAAGGAAAAATTTAAAAATTCAAACCAATATTATCAGATTTTTTTTTTAAATTTATTAGACACTTCATTTTGCTTTTATGACACACACTTTTTATCAACTAAAGAGAATAAAAGGCTTTAACATCTTGTTTTATTACCTTCCAGGAAGCCTGGAACTGCAATTCTTAAATAAATGGTGACTGGAATATTTTTATATTAACATGATGAATAAAAGCACATTCTTCTTGTTAGTAATAATCAAGTTGATTTAAATAATATTTGCTGGAAAATAAATTTAATTTTAATATCTAAGCATAAATGTAAACAAAGTTTTATGCAAGCACAATGAAAGAATGCAGTGCTGAGGCAGCTCTGTGGTTATACTCTGACATATAAGTTGAACAATGCAGCTGCCTGGATCTATTTCCTTAGCATATGGTAAAAATGAAGTTATACAGTCCGTATTTTAAGACAAGTTAAGGATAATTTGAATTTGATATGGAGTAGGTATGCATACGGCTACTGAACTCCTCAGAAACATAAAGTAGTAATTTGATTTATATATTTAATGCAGAGTTACTGTAGATTATAAAAATGTTCTTTAATAGCAGTAGCTTCACTACAAGTATTCCTTATCTATTCCAATAATTCTTTCTTCCTATACCTCTAGAGATATATAAAGGTTATGGCTTCTTTAAGGAGCTTTAAATTAATAAATTTATTTTACTTGATGATGACCACTAAGGTGAGAAAATTTAGCAGTTACATGTTGGGAAGTCTTGGCTGTTAACAGAAACAGAGTATGAACTATATATGACTGAAACCTTCCTTCCAAATTTTCAATTAGTCATTGAAAATGCAAAATATGGATAAATAAAATAATTTCTTAAAATTCTTTAACATGGTCTTGAAATGTCTCCATGAATTGTGCTCTCAAGTCTGTTATTGGTTTCCGCCTGACATTCATGCACTTGGTCTACACGTCATGTCTACATTCCCTACCAGAGTTCATATCCAGCTGACATTATGTTAGAGTTCAGAAATGGCACCTGACAAGCAATTTTCTCTTTTATGAGTCATTTGAATATTAAATCCATACTGACAACTCAGAAAATAATTGAGTTGAGCTGTGATTGAACTGCCCCACAGAGGAAGAACTTTGTGACTTCCAAAAGAGCTGATTCTGGCCCTTTCTTGGCTATGGACTTTGCTGAAGTTCACTTGGTCTCCTACATCAGTTGTCAAGCTCATCCACAGACTCCAAAGTTTATCATCTATCATACAAAAAATGATCTTACCTAGCAGTTAGCTACATGGTTATACTGAGTATTCAGGCATCAAACACTTGAGACACAAAGATTCTTCTGAAAAAAATATTGAAAATTTACATTTGTAAGTGATATGCCTTACAAAAACCAGAACTCTGTCCTTTTAAAACCTAAATGAAGTGGATGCATTTTTGTTCACATGCCCTTATGTTGGGGAAGATTGTGTTCCCATTGTTATACATGCTATCATCTGAAGAGAAAACTGGTATTCTCAAGAGGAAACGCTTACAAAATAGGCAAGATACAATGGAAGGAGAAAAGAGCATGTAGGCCTGAGTGAAAATACAGTGTTTCTTTTTTTGTTGTATGAAGCCATAATAATAATAATAATAATAATAATAATAATAATAATAATAATAATAATAATAATAATAATAATAATAATAATAATAGTAATAATGTTTGATGACCTATGATTTTTTTTAATTTCCTAATTATATTGTCTTGTGAAATTCTTGTCAATTATTTGAAGGTACATCTATACTTCTGGGCATTTAGAACAGCTCTGTATGGAAATACAGTCAAATATAAATGTAAAATACTGTCTGCAGAATATAAGGTAAGAGGAATAGGCTCTACTTTATTATTACCTCCAAATAGTAGTCTGTGTTCCAATGTATAAGTAAACCTCAAGTGAACTGAAGAATGTACTCCATGTCAAGATTTCCAAGGACCCTCTATATTTCTTCTGCATAGAACAAAGGCTTTTTATTCTGTTCATAATGTAAACTTTATATTTCAGATTTTATTTGCATAACAATGAATCCTCATCCTTTCTGCTCATCGAAAATTGCTTTTTTGTTTATGACTTTCTCTTCAGCAGGAAGAGATATCAATTCATTATTCACAAAATAAAGACTCATTAAAAAAAAAAAAAGGAAAAAAAAAGAAAAAAAAGAGAAAAGAAACCAAACTATGTTGTGTCTTTAATTTAAAACCTGCTTGAGGGCCCTATGGGGTATATTAAATCTGTCTCATTGCCATATATCTTAGTGTACATTTTGCTTGAAACCAGGTGTTTTGTATATTGAACTTTTTAACACTGCAGGGAGGTAAGTATTCACAGCTGGAGTTTTATGCTTCACACATTTTCATGTTTCAGAACAAGGAGCAACCCCTAGGAAAAACTCCTCCAGCATGAAAAGAGGCAGAACAAAGCGCGTCTGTATCTGGTGGCAGGACATGGATATGATGAAGTCACAGATCTAGGACTTGCATATAAAATAGATGCTGGTGTAACTGAGACAAAAATGTTGCAAGCAATTGAAGTGGATAGATTTCAGATCCATCACAATATATGAAGGTGTTAGTGTGGAAAAGAGGTGCAAAACAGATTCAAAGAAGGATGAACAGTTTTTGTAACAGACAAAATTTGAGATGACTTGTACCGTTAAACAACATTTGAAGGCTGTCATGTTTACTGAGTCACCAGTTTAACTTTTTTACTTTGTGTATGTTAATACTCCAAAATTTCCAAATCAATCTTTCTACAGTAAGAATATTTTAAAAATTATTTTTGACACATAAAATATGAAATGAGTAAATTCATCTTTCTGAAGTAGTAGCTTGAGAGATTAGCACTTTTCTTTCTCTCATGCAGACAAGGAAGAACATCATGTCAGTTCTCCTAGTGATTTAAGTTTATTAAAAGAGAAAGAAAACTCCAACTTATTGGGGCTTACAGCTATTCTGTGAAATCACTTTAGCAAAACAAAAGTGGACTTCCAGAAGGAAGTTTGAAGTTGTTTATATGATAATTAAATTTCTGTTTTTAGTGTACTGGAGGATAATTTCAAAAGACACAGAAACTGGCTTATTAATATAGGAAATGAGCAGGGTTTGGGGCTTAGACAGAGCAGAAGACATTTCCACATCTGTATTTTGATCACTTAACAAGTTTATAATCTTTTACCTAATCAGCCAATAGAAAGATTAATTTCCTGCAAAGATTAAGAAGGAAAATATTTTTTTCTGTGTTCTTTGTAGTAACAGCTTCTGGTAACAGAAACCAAGCTTCAGCCACAGGCTGACATTACACTAGTTAACTCAAAGATTAATAATGAAATTATAAAAAAGAGACAGAGAAATAACGTTGTATGAATACCTGGAACAGCTGAACAGCACAGAATAGGCTGCATTAACAGTAAAAAGGTACTGATCTGATAGAAAGTGTAATTAACAGATCCTTTACAAATTCAAAACACAAAATAGTAAGTGTATATTGATAATTAAAACTATGAAAGTAACGGTGAGTCTGATCCTTTGGCCTCTTGCTGAGGTCAGGGATGTTCTCATTTTAGTGCAAAACTACATTTTAAAGTTTTGAGTTGTTTTGTTTGTTTGTTTGTTTTTTATGGTGCTGTGTTTTCACCCTTCCTTCAGGCCTAAACCAAAGACTACTGAAGACCATAAGACTGACACCTGGTCTTGTCTCTCTAGATTTACTACTATTTTGTCACTAGTATTTGTGACATTATATCTGTGCCAGTTCCACTGTGGAAACCCCTCTGCTGACAGTAATGCATGGCTTTTCTTCACTCCTTGGGTGTTGCAGTGGGGAGCATGTGCAGGGCAGGGACGGAGCAAGCACAACGATAAACATAATGATAAATTGTTATGTGTGGTCAATATTATTACTACTTCTGCCATGGATGATTTATTGCATGCAATATTCTATACAAATGGAACTCTTAAAAACAGAAGGGGAGAGTGGACAATAAAAAAAATTATACACTTATGCAACAATAGAAAGGCAAACAAGGTATAAAATTAATCTTGTTTCATTGTTATACTGGAGATAAATTTTGGTCTAGACAGAAAAGTGCTTTTGAAGTACCTTGCTGTATGCTTAGAGTTCATAAAAAACAGTAAAGTGATGAATTAGATGACATCTTTGAATAACACTTTAAAAATAATAAAGATAAATGAAAGAACTTCCTCAGTGTTTTCATTGTTTGAAGGGTTTTTATGATGCATGTTTTATATAAGCTTTCCTTCTATTTTTCCTATGAGAAGATTTTATACTAGGCTTAAAAACAAATGTAAAACGTAAATAAAATTCACTTCACTGCTAGATTTTCCATTCTACTTAGAGTAACCATCTGTCTTACAGGGAGTCCTAAGGTTTTGGCCAAAACATGGGGGTGTATGCATTATTGTAACTCATTGTCACAAATCTCACTACTGTTTCTTTGCCTACCTCTGATTTAAAAAATGGTTATTTTGCTTTTGAGCCTCAGTGGTGGTCCTTGAGCACTATGTCCTTAGGTTGTCTGCAGGAGCCCATGTGTTTATACACCCATATGTGGGCTTGTGTTTATATATGTGCATTGGGGAATGTCAGAGGGAATGGATTTTACCTGGAATTAAGTAATTTGTACTATAATAAACTAATACTTTAATAATCTATAACTCTTTCTCCGAGTAAAAACTTCTATACGTTTACCTCAATACATATTTTTCTGAAAAAAGAGTGCATGAACGAACTCTGCTTAATTTAAGGAGAGAACTGAACCATTGTGCGATTGTAGATATATAAATTTAAACTTTAAATAATTGCATTGGCTTCAGAAGATTTCTTGATTGGCACTACTGAAAGTGAGGGCAGCATCTAGTCTCAAAATTTTTGACAGCAATTTATTATTCCAAAGTTACTTATCCTACAGTGATTGTCCTTTTAAAATACCTTTATTTTGATTCAGCACCCTTTAAATACCATTCTTGGGATCTATATTCTCAATGCAGATTTCAGTAAATTGTGAGGAAGGATTAATGAACTCAAATATGCTTGAAACTGTGGTGGATTATATTTGATTCATGTAAACTAACCTCTTGGAGCAAAAATTACACTCTGATGGATACTTAAAATAAATCATAGCAGAAAATAAAACTTCTCCTTTCTGACACAGGTTCAGCTCATTAAATCTCCAGTGGTCATGTTTCTGTGGCAGAAGTGATATTCTATGTAACAATTACCAATTACTTTGGTAAATATAGTCGGTCTGCACAAGAGGACAGCCTCATCTACATAAGACAACGAAACATTTCCCTGGCATCTGACCCACAGTGGTTTGCATGTGGTTTTCTGAACAAATAAATGGCTGAAGACTGCAAGGAGAGCCATTTATTAGACACTGCACACTCTCCATTAAAATCTTCCAACATAAGAGCTGCTGTCAATCACCTTCCACTGAGTAAGATCTTACCCAGATAAAATGTCTAGAGTGCTAAAATCCTTTTCAACTACTTTTGCACATGGAAAGATGATTCCAGATCTGTCTGTATGAATGTTGGATGGTTGCCACACTTATGTAGCTACTGTAACTGCCAACATTTAATTTTCTTTTAGCTTTATACAGACAGAGAAAGAAGGGTGGGGGTCTGTGGAGAATGAGAGAACTGAATGTTTTTAAAAGATAAATATATTTAAAAAATCAAAGATGGTGCTAATTATAAAGAATTATAATTATAATCCATTTTGGGAACAGCATGCTTGTTCCTCTAACCATTTTTGTCACCTCAGTCAGAGATAGTTTAAATTTTAACTGCAGTTTCTTTGTTTAACTGGATTTTTTATGCCTACTTCATTTTCTGGGGAAGAAAAAGTGACATGCATAGTTCAGAGGGAGAGCCTGACCCCTTTGTATCATTGTGTTCCTGGAATTTAGGATTTCCATTTCTGAATAAGGCATATTTCACCCCTGGTGAAATCACTATAGCTGAATGACATTGCTTGATAAAGGCCAGAAAGACAGAATTTTAATAAGCACTGAACTGCAGCTCTAAAATAACTTAGTGTGAAGTTTTACATATGTTTACAATGCTCATTACCCTACATACAAATTTCAAAACAAGACAGACTGTTTACAATGCCTATAATCAGCTTGGTGTCTTGTAGCTGGAGTACTCCAAGGAATGAAACAATGAAAGCACCCAACAGAAGGGCCCTTCAACGTAATCTGTTAACTACAGTTTGTACCAGACCTTGGTAGGAATGGGAGGCCCCTGGCTAATCTTTTTACTTGGCTAAGTGGTTCTAGGCACAGAGTTCACAATAAAATAATAAAAGCTCAAGGGGCCCTTCAAAACAGCATATATTCAGTACTGAATCTCCTTATTAAAGAGTGAAGGTCGACACTATATTGTAATGTTCTCTTGTTTGCATACAATGATTTTTTATTTTCATGCATTTTTCAGTGAGGCAGTTAAGATTTTTATTTCACTGTTTTATAATGATGGCATTTATTAGATACATATTGATTTTGTATCATTAAATATTGTAGTGAAATCTTACACAAAAAAAGCTTTCATGTTAGATTTATTTTTGGAACTTCAGATGTGAAAGGTCTTAATAGATTTAATTTTCTGCACTTATTCCACATAATCCTGATGCTGATCATGTTTTAATATTGTTTTATCTCATAGTGGCTGTAAATATAAATCTCAATTTTAAATTTGTAATAATCCACTTAGTTTTATCATAGATACTCAATGCAATATGTATGGAGATGGCTGAAATATTCATGTGTACCTTTCTAGTCTGAAAAACAGTAATGTGAAAATATCTTTCATATACTCCTCCTTTCTTAAAATTACAAAATTATAGGCCAAAACCTCTGCTTGTGAAGATCAACCTACATATACTGATGTCAATGGAACTCTATTGATTTATTCTGGCTGGTGATTGGTGCCAGTGTCTCTTATAACCATAGTTACAATACGCTTTGCTGTAATCATAACGGGCAGTATTTTTTCAATTAAGCCAACATCTGGTGTAATGCAAAGACTAGGAGTGGTAATTAAGCCTTTTATTCTTTTTTCTTTTTTTTTTTTTTTCTTTTTTAAAATCTGTGTTAGTCTGTTTTGTTTCTTAAAAATACAGGATGATCTGCTATAAACGCAGCCTACTTGTTTTTTCACAGATTCTTTTAAAATAAAACTGTTCTCTGTATTTGCTTGCTTTGTCTTGCAGACACCATTAGGGCCATTCTACTCAAGAGGGTTAGAGTGAGTCAACCTGCCCAGGAAGTAACTGGAGCACTCTTGAGAGAGAGCATTTACCCAAAAGTAGTTATCTATGTGCCTCTCCTCACATAAGTGAGCTGTGAAGCTACTTGATGTAGCTTCAAAGCCAAATGCAATAGTCTTTCCTAAGAGGAATACCATCCCAATCACTAAATCTTGAAACCTCAGAAATGGGGAAAGAGCAGGAGTGTGAAAACAGTAGTTTTTCTGCGATCCAGTGAAAGGGCATGAAGACCAAAAAAATAATTCACTAAATAAAACGCCAATAAAAATAGCAAAAGTACAATGTTTTTGAAATAAGAATATTATTTGGTTGTGTATTCTTTGTTTTTCTGATAGATAGAAATATAGTTTTGTCATGAAATGGATGTACTGTATAGAAATTAGTTTAAGAAACATTAAGGGAACAGTAATGAAAAGCAATTTATTACTGGAGGGATTAACTCTAACTTTAAAAAGCATTCCTTGTCGAATATAGATTAATATGTAGAATATGTTTTATTCTACTTTATTATTGAACTTTCTAGAAAGTAAAAATATAAATGTATTTCTTGATGTTAGTACTGAATGAAAATTAAGGATAAAAGTGAATGATTCAGAGGCTGTCATTTTCTTTCACTGGCATGAAGAACAGTCCACTTAAAAATAGTGATCTTCAAGAATAAAAGAATGGGAACAGAGAGAAATAATTAATTTGCTTTCTTAAATCCTCACGTTCCAAAATCTGTCAATATCCCGAGTGACTAGTCCAAGTGTATGTGCTCCATGGTCATGCTTTAGTAACTTATTTCCATGTAAAATGTAGTTAAGGAAAGCCAAGTTGTGTCTTTTTGTGAGACAAAAATCTCCATATATATACAACAGAGGCATCCACTTACTTTGCAGCAGTCTGTATTGTACATTATCCGATGTTGCAGTAAAAACCAGACATTTTTCCATTTATTGCTTAATTGCAAGTCATGGCTTATGAATTTCTATTTAGTTGCAGTGGTTTTAGAAGCTGAGAAATTATCATTCTCACAGAGACACTGATGCTGTTAGTTGTGACGTGCATGAAATCATCTTTATTGGTGTGACTACTTTATTAAGGCAGCATGCAAGAGCACCATTGTCTCACCAGGACATTTTTTTGTCATTGAAGGACCTCAAAATGAAATAAACCTACAATGCTTAGATATATCAGCATGCATGTCAAAAATTACACTCTCAGCTTTTCACCAAATTTCATGCAGGATCAGTCTTATTAATAGCAAAAACACAGGCTGTAAAATGCATGGAATGAAAGCTAGTGGAATTTGAGCAATCCAACAGAAAAGTAGACAAGGTGGGCGATATCAAGAGAACTTGGGCAAAAAATATACAGCGTAGGACTGTATTATCTTTTTCAGGCCTCCTACACTTGCAGCTGTTGCACCAAAGAACTGATGTCAGTAGCACTTTAATTACCTTTCAAATACCCTATATCTTTTTTTACAGAATAGAAAACACTTTCCATTTCATTAAAATATAGCTCACATTTCCTTAATGAAAAAAATAACCACAATCTACCTGCCACCTAATTTTCCTTTCAGAACAGAGCGGGTAGAAGAAACACTACTAAATAAGAAATGTCACAGTCTAAATATTAGAGTATTTAAAGATATACTTAAAGGCCCTTAAGGACCTCTTTTATTATTAATCTTGAACAGAAAATTGAAAAATAATTTTGAATAGCCCTTCTGAGCTTGTTATATCCAAGAGAAAATGTAACTTTTAATTCCAAAACCAGTTTTTTCTAGATTAGACTATTTTCTTGTCTCCCTTGGAATTCTTTCAATATCATTTTGCCATTCTATCTTTCTTAATTTTTTCCTCTAATATACATTCTTTCAGAACTTTTTCATGGTATTCTCTTCCTATTTCCCTTTCAACTTCACAGGAACTTGTGGTTCACTTGCTGAAATTTTAGCATTCACATGTCGCTCTGAAATCCTTTGAGCCTTGAGGGATTATTTTCCTCTCATATTCCTCCTAATTAACATCTCAATATCCTGCTGGCTTTTCTTCCAACTACAGCCATGCTGACATTTCTACAACCAGAGTAAAAACTGCAAAAGAAGCACTTTACTTTTATTTCTGGCATTCAATGCAAAATTACTTCAGCAAACAAGTCAACTGTACATCATCTAGTGCTGGTTGGAGCATCGTTAAAGAAATCAGAATGTAACTGATTTACATTGTTTCAAGTGACTTTTTTTTTCTGCTCAAAGAAATAATTTTTTTATTTACAAATAACAGCTATGTTCTTTGCATTTCAGTATTGTTTTTCCTATAAGAACTATGTAAAACTTTTAAATCTGCACAGCATATATCATGGGAGAAAAGCTGCACGAGTATGTGCTACAACAGGGCAGAATGGAAAATTTGTGTGCCTAGACTACATAAGGCCACCAGGGAAGAGAGGTAGGCTGTCCTCATCTAGAAAAAAAAATCTATCATAGTTTTAGCTCCTAAAAAAATGTCAATTTATAAACAGTAAATTATACAGAAAATTTTTTGCTAGTATGTTTTACTGGTTTTGTGCTCTCACATCACTACAAAGCAAGGCATCCTTCAGCAAAGTTTGCCATGTTTTCTACTTTAATGAAAACTGAAGAGAAAATAAATTAATCCAAAGCAATATAAAGAGCCTGGATATTTGTCATGTATTTATGCAATATTTTATAACCATTTTTACAAATTCACAAGAGATCTAACTATTTGTCATAACTTAAAGGGTTACCCAACCTTCAGGTATATGGAAGTTGTGACTGTGAGTTCATAGGAGAACAAAAACACAGAAACTTTATCCTCTACATTTCACTATTTTATTTCAGATTGCCACCAATGTCACAAAAATTAACAGTAGCAGGTGCACCTATGATTAATAAAATGAATATGAATTACAATATATTGAGCTTTTACCAATTGCTATCATCAAACTGTAATGTACTATCAATCAATAGTACAGTATCAATCAATAATAATGTCAATTGGTATTGTCATTCAACCAAACAGCAATAGCCAAATACCTAGAGGCTATTAAAAATTACTACAATTTATCATCAAGAAAACTTATCAGCAATATAACAACAGATATACCTATTAAAGATTACTTGTATGACTATATAAAAACACAAAAATTAATTGAATTAGATTTCAAAAGGAAATAAACAATCCCAAAACTGAGGGACAAATTGATCCCAGATCAGAGGACCCTTGAGGTGAAGAAGTAAAGATAGCCCATAACAGTAAGATAACAGATAGAGTCTGTTATTAAAAATTATCCATGTCACAGAGTCTAGAATAAGTCAGGCATCCCACCCATCTCTCTCAGAAAGAGAAGAAGACTCCTTTCTTGAAAAAATTAAGTCCTTTTAAAACACCCACAGAAGTGAGTGTAGGATACCTCTCTTTGAGAAGCTTATAAAAGTTGTTCATTTATATTTCTCACCTGTAACAGAAAATAAAAAATTATGTTTTCTGTTGTTCCTGAAAATTTTTATTTTTTATGAACATTTTTCCATCTCCTCAGGCAATAAGCTGTTACTACAGCCCCATGGTTTTATGTTAAATGGCAGTATCTCAGGATGTCACTGGTTCTTAGGCGCTCTGTCTGCACTTCAAGGAGGCCAGCTGCACTCTTCAAGGCTGTTTCAGGTTGACAGGTCTAGCTCCCCAGATCACAGTTTCAGTCTGGCAGGCCTTTCTCTGGTACTTTTTTCAGCAGACAATTTTCCCTTCCTAACCAGGCAACATTTATGACTGGTCACATCACCGTAGCTGACTTTTTATTTGCTGATGGAGCATATTTCAGAGGTACCCAAATCTCTAATAGTCTATTTAACCCCATAAATATTATTTGACTGGATTTTATTCAATGTTAGTTTTTGTTGCAATAGAAAAAAAAAAGGACTTTCCTGAAAGTCTCATTTAAACAGAAGAATTTTTATAGGGATGAATGCAATAAAAGTATGCTGAAGCTTTTTTTACCTAATCAACTGTTACATCTGGTGCTACCCAAATTCTAGCTGTATCCCTAATGTTTCCCATACTGTATAGTTCAGTAAACATTAGTAACTTTTGTTCTTGATGTGCACCTTTACTTTCATTAATAGAAACACAGGAGAGACAAAGATGAGGGTGATGGAATGGCCTGAAGGCTTATTGTCTGTCATGTCATCTCACAAGTGTCAGTGTCAGTGAATGCGAATAGCTGAGAAACCTAGTTTCAAAAGAAAAAAATAAAAGTTTTTTTCTTGTTGAAGATGCAGGTTGGAGACAAGTTGCAGACCAAGGTACATAGATCACTCCCTATGTAAAAGAATTTCAGTGAAAACTATATATTCTTTTAACATGTCTTTTTGAAGGGGCCCTTACTTGCTGTGGCTCTTGGACCCTTAAAGACCCCAGAAAGGGAGGAAACCAAGTCTGTCAAATGCTTCTCTTTCTACAAAACCCTTATATTGATGTAAGAAAATTGTAATATTTTCTCACATTTATCACCTCCCTTTCCCAAGAAAGGATTCTACTTTGTGGATGTTCTAGGTTAACACTTGCCAGATTCTAGGAGAAACAGTATCTTATATCCACAAGCATAAATACCCGGGGACAAGATGTGAGGAAAGCTTTAGAAAGCTGTCATTCTGTCAGGAGATTGAATCCTACAAGAAGCAGTATGCCCACTTTGGAGGTAAAATATTCTCAAGAAAAAGGGCCATTTAGTCAAAATTTTTGTACTTTCATACCTTAATTCCTAAAATATAATTAAAATTGGAGCTATTTGGTTTTTAAATGGATAAATCCGCTATAAATCCCAATGAAGTTACTTGTACACCATTCTTTATAACTACACTAAATAAAACATAGCATTTAATCTGTATTGCATAGATGGCAGGTTATAAACTATGGCTTGGTTTTATCCTTTTTGCAGGTTAGACATGATCTAAATTTGGTTGTCTTCTCTCTGACACCTTTTGATATATTACAACTGAATAAGTCCAAGTTCATGTCCCATATTTCCTTCATTATCTGTATACCTACAAAAGAAGTAACCTTAAAATGAAAGCAGTTCTATTTTCAGAGCAGATTAATAGTTTTGGTAGTTACGGTAGATAAATAGTGTGAAAAACAAATGTATAAAATATTCTACAAAAATAGATTATTATATCTCTGAGAATTAACTATAACAGCAAATGTAAAAGAACATGTTCTGCAAGGAATATCAAAAGGACTCTACACAGAAGCAAACCCACAGAAGTCTCCACAAGTACTCCTTGATAACAGTCCTTGATGCAGATACTGTGTAAAAATGGGTTGAGTGACACTGATATTGACTTTGATGATTCAGGGAAAACAGTACAATGTCTCAGAATTTCTCCAGTAATATTGACACTCAGTTTTCTTTTGGGGATATTTTTTTTTCCCTTTGGATGAATTCCATAGGTATCTATTCTGCTATTTAACTTACCTTAAGAGACAAATGGAGCAACAGAAAACACTTTCCAAAGGTTTGGTAAGTTTGACCTTGTCGACGTTTTTTAGAGAAATTTTTTCCTCTTTAGAAATGCTAATGGTTACTGGTACTTAAGGAGGACAGTGAATGACCAGCGGCCATGTGGGTGCAGCCCCTCCCTGTCTGGGGGTTTCTCAGGGAGGGACAGAGACCCCGCGGGGGGTGGAGCTGGGAGGAGCTGGGACACAGCCCGGTCCCGC
>VZRX01011751.1:110401-181219 GCA_013398075.1 Notiomystis cincta | reverse complement strand
TTAAAATATTTTTTTATATTTCCAAAAAAAAAAAAAAAAAAAAAAAAAAAAAAAAAAAAAAAAAAAAAAAAAAAACCCAAAAAACCCAAAACCTGCCTTTCTTCATTCCCCCAAGCACTCAAACAAAATTTATGCAAAATATATAACCAAAGAAAAGTTTCCCTGTATCCCCTCCTCCTGCACCCTAAGGAGTTTCTTTCCCCAGAGTAAATTTCCCAGTTATGTTTTACAATCCCATTAATAAAAAGAGAACTTGACCTGCAATCTATAAATCATTGTTGACCAAAGCCTCACACTAACAAACAAAGCCTCTCCTTAAGCCTCCCTATACATCATTGCCTTTACCCACCACAAAAGCCTGCCAGAACAAATGAGTCTGGTACTAAGTCAGTTATTATGGGCTGTTACAAGAGGCTACTTCCAGAATTGAGGATCCTTTATGGATAGCATCCTGCCTCCTGCCATTTCCCTTAAAACTCAATAGTTTCTAACCAGGGAGCTCCCTGTCACACTTAGAGAGGTATATGGTGGCCAGGTAGATACTCTGGAGGGAGTTTTGCAACAAATAACATTAATTACCCAAGAAGAGCAGGAACAGGAACATGAAGAGCTTGTATTAAAAAAATTGTTTCATAAACATATTAAAAATTACCCTGAACACAAGAGCAGAGTAGATTAGACCTACGATTTAAAACAAAACCAAACCCCCATGGGTTTTATGTCAATAAAACAGTATGTCTTCACAGCCTATAAATATCAAGCACTGCATTCTGCATTTACCTGCTCAAGAGGTTAATGTTTTTTCACACAGCTTCATCAGCACACCTCCATCCTGATCTGAGGGCTCTGCTGGTAAGAGCAAGGGCATCACCACCCTCTATTCCTGTGAATCCTGGGCCTCTCTGCTGAGAATCCCAAGGATGCATCCCAGTAACAATGAACACAACAATGATCACAGGGCTTTCAGGCCTTAGCTTTATCACTCCCAACCTGACTCATGCAGAAATCAAGCAGTGGAAGATTGAGACTCTTCTCTGGGCCCTAGCCTAGGAAAAGGGCATCACAAAATCAGCAGATGCTACTCAACAGCAAAGGGGCCATGAAAATGGACAGTGACCAACCACAGTAATCAATACCATCAAAAATCAATATCATTTAAATGAGGATTTGAAACCTTTAGAACAAACCAGTTCTGCACCTGAAACAGGATCACAAAGGAAAAGAATGTTCACCCATTTACTTTCTCTTTGTCATCCCTCCACCAAGTCCTACTTTTCTCACTTTCTACCTTTGACATCAATCTTCTCTGCTGTTTTCCTCCCCTAACCACTTCCTACCTAAGCTTAGTCCTGTCTACAGATCTTGCTCACTTTGTCTCTCCTCCTGTACTCGACCCATCCCTTGACCCATCAGCTCTTACTCTTTAAAAGAAAAGAGTGAGAGCATAACTTTGAAGTAGGATCCACCAGCTTAACCATCTGTGAAAGTACTGGGCTTTTTTATTTCCACCACAAAACACACTACCTTCCCAGATGCCCAAATGTTTAGTACACTGAAATTTCCTGGCTCATTGCTTTAATAAAAATACTCCCAAGTAGGGTCTCTCACACTTCTCGACCGTATTTCCAAGCTCCTATTCTCTTCAGCCTCCCTTCATTTTCACCTACAGTGGTTTCAATATCTTGTGTGTTTTGGTTTCCATAACACAATCTTCTATGTGTCTTCTTTTGTGTAAACCCTTTCTTCACTTGTTGTCTAAGACGACAAAATATCTTGGGACTCTGACACAGCCCTTGCTTCTCCTCCTCCTCCTACTGCTTTTTCCAGACTCCCCCTCACCTGCCAAGCCTGTGGTTTAACTACTGCTTGTTGTTAACTACTAACTGATTGTTACCTCCAATCAGTCGCAAAACAATCACTGCACTTTTGTTTTGCTTTGCTCTATCAAATCCACTATAGAAGTTTTTCCAACTGACATATTCCACAAAGGATGTAACCATCAACTTCAATCAAAATTGTGTATTTTTCACAGTGTCCCACATTATTATTCTAGCTGACAGCACCACCATAGCTGTTATCACTCCTACCCTCTATAGAGAATTTTCAGCTTTTTCTTCTCTTTACACCCTGTGCCTTTGGTGCTACCAACAGCCAGCAGAAAGCCTTGCTCCAACAGCAAAATTATCAAAGAGGTAACATGTATGCAATCTATATCCAAATTGTTTTTTGCTCTTGGGGAGTTTTATTACTTTTACTTTTGTCTACCTTTCTAGACCTCTGTGTCTCTCTGCCCCCAAAGAGAAAGGCACTAATCTAAGGAATCATAATTAATCTAACCCTGTGAATCAACTATAAGAACATACCCCTCATACTGAGTTAAAACATATAAAAATTACCTCAAGCATACACAAAGACCAAGAAGACAAGAGTAATAGCATTATCCCCACAATGCTGGTCCCAAAAAAGAACTTGGTTGACTAACAACTCATGTAGCAACATGTAGGGAGGGTAAGAACAATTGTACAGTTACTAGTGTATATTGATTTTTACTGAATTATTATATAATTATTAATTATTTCTGTAGAGAAACTGGTCAAGTTGGATTATAAGTGTTAGTTAGCACTTTTGTAATTAAACTAATAAGATGTTGATTTACCTTGACTAGACTGATATAGCATTAATTAGACTAAAAATAAATTCTAACTATTGGTTCTTCACACAAGGTGTGTTCTTTCCTAGCCCATAACTAAAGTGCACACATAACATACATATTGAACCATCTTGATGCTTTTCCCTTCACGTTATTTTAAATCTCTGATCTTTGCTTAAGTTCATGATTTCTCTGTCCATCTGCAGCCTGTGAGGAGGCCATCAGAACGAAAAAAAATACTCAAAGCAAAAGCAAAGTCACTCAAGGTCTACATTCCTTGACAAAAGTTCTATATAGCTTTGCAAGGACACAATACAACATTACAGCATTTCAGAAATATCATTTTTAACAGTACAAAGAGTTGTTTTTATTTCAACTTGCCCCAGTTTTGGAAAGGAAGACAGACTGTTGAGATAAAACTGTCCTTGTTAAAACATGCAGTAGGAGATATTGTTCAACAGCTACTCATGAATGTGAGACTCCTGGAAGAAATTGAAGTCTTTACCTTGGTCTTGTGAAAACATCACTGGACTCCACACACATTATGTAGTTTTAAAAATACATATCACAGGAAAAGTTTGAAAGCAAATATTGTCTGCCATCATGTACTATTTTACTTGGCAAACTACATCTTCTTACTATTTAATACCTTATAATTAATTCATACAGTAGTGTATATGTGATGAAACAAGTAATTATACATAGTTATTTGTCAGACATGAAAGCATTCCAGGGGGCCTTTCCTTAGGCTCCAAATAACTAGTCTGATACAGTCACATACTGAGAATAAAAAGGATGTTGTATATGACTAATTAGTGAATTCCAAAAATCAGAACTTACTGGCACTCCAGCTCATGATCCAAGCCCCTTCAGCACTGCATTTAGTTAGAAATAGATCTTTAAATCTGAATTGCAAAAAAATATTTTTCTTTTCTTTTTAAGTATGACAACTTCTCATCATTTTGAACTATGAATGTCAAGAATTTCAAAATACTTGCCTCTCATCGTGTTTTTGTTTTCCCCTATTTTAAAAGGGTAATAAGGAGCATTAATATTTTTGTACAGAGACTACAAATATCTATTAGGTTCTTCTCAGGAGGACACGGCCCAGATTGTACTGCACCAATGTATTTTAAAACTCCCTAGTGGAGACAGTAAAGACAGTACCTGTAAGCAATGGCAAGGCCCCTGTGAGTGGGTTAGACTGTATTTGGGTCTAAATCACACAATATTCTTGCAAGCCACCAGGTAGATTACTGCTTCTCTTACAGAAAAGAGCTGATATCACAACTCAGCTGTTTCTCAGACTGTGGCAAACAAGAAACAAGTACCATAACAGACACAAGCACTGTGCCTGCTATTGCTCTTGTACTCTTCAGGAAAGAATATTTATTTTAAATTCAGTTTGCCTTAATGCAAGGCATTTCTGTGTCTTTGTTACAACTCTTGGGAATCCAGCCTTTATGCATTGTTAAGACGTGCTGCACTTTTAGACTGAGGTTTTAAAAGTTACAAAAGAAACCCAGCCATTTGGCTGTGGGTAATTTTCACTCAGTGAAAGCACCTAATTTTTTCAGTAGTCACCTCCCAGCTAACAGTGAAAACTGGACCAAAAGTAAAATAAGAACAAAGCTAAGACTTTATTTTCTTTTTCCCTTTTCTTGGAGATTGCAGGTTCACTTAATTTATATCAAAACTTTCACCCTAATTTCTCATTTGGAGCCAAAATACATCAAATGTTTTAATTGCTAGTGTAAAAGGGCTGCTCTCAGTACAATAAAACCTCTCCTTATCGGATGCTACTAACAAAGCTTAAAAGAGTTTTCAAGAAGGTCTCTTTATATGATTAGTTTCAGCTGAGGTTTTTTTGTTTTGTTTTTTAGTTGCAGCAACATCATTGTCAGTCCTGGCTATGGCTGGATGATAGAATTGTTCTGAACATAATTAATCTAGAAGTGAATAAAAACAAATAACACTGAATCACATCCTGCAATTTGTACACATACAAACTATCCCACTGCCACAAGTGGTGGAACTATCTGTACCTCAGTATGCACCACACTTCATGAGCTGGTGTCAGGGACACTGCTTGTGCACTTTAAGACAGGAATAAACTTTATTACAATTTTCCTCAATTAAAGCTAAGGCAGACAAGAAGGATTGGTTTCACTCTGACACACTGACACATTAAAACTGCTTTTATAATTCTTCATGTTAAGATTTCTCAGTAACATAAAGATGGAAATAAGAGGACACTTAGTGCTTTTGCTGAGAAAAATATTAATAATTGATAATATATTAATATATTTAATATTAATGTCTCATTTTAATATTAATACCATTTAATTAGTTTTTAATAGAGATTTGGAAATAACATTCTGCCCTCCTGGAGGGAAAGCTTTTCTTTCTGCTTGACTGGTTTCCCAACCCAACTCCAAATGACTAGGTACTGACTCAAACATTGCTAGCTGATGGAGATGGAAATCTTTATTTCTTAGCTATATGTGATACTATTGACACTTTTTGCTTCCAAAAGATAATTTTGCTATGAAGAGGAAATTGTGAGTAGCCTTCCCAGGTTCACAAAGCTGACAGTACTGTAGAGCTTTTAAGTAGGACTCCTACTCAAAAAAAGTGGTGCATACCATGAAGAGAATGAAGCTAGCAAATAGCCCAGTACTGTCTGTTAAAGACCCAGAGGCCTTAATAGAATATATTCTAATACTCTGAGGTTTATCTCCATTATAGAATTCTCTTATTTACACTCTTCCCAATATTACACTTAATTTAAAAAAATATATTGTTGATAACTGTACTTGGCCAATTCAATGCAACACGTATCCCACTACAATTTGATTATAACTATTTATCCTTTATAAGATTTCTCCTCTTCACTACAGTCTGTGGAAATCAGATTAATTTTGAAAATGTACTTTATTTTTGTAATCCAGTAATTAAAACCAACAAGATTAACAAGAAGATTAACTACAGATTGTACTAATTAGGTAAGTGAAGAAGTGCAATACTCTTATTGATGGGGAAGAGGGTTAAATAATGCATTACTATTTTTAAGCATACACAGGGATAAATTAGTAAATCTTTCCAAACAGAATCATAACACAACACTGAGCTAAGGGACACCTGATAAGGTCTAATCAAATTGCATTTCTGATGAGCTCCAGAAATCTCTGGAAAGAGGCAATTTCTCCTCTAAGACTGCTTATTTCCCTCAACTGACAATGATTCAAATCAAGCCAGCTTATTCAAAAGCAGATTTCTCAACTGAAACCCTACTCCCCTCAAGGGACAATCATCAGTGAAGCTGATGTAATTCTCAAATCTAGACAAAGTCATTCAGTCTTTGGTCTAATTTCATCTGCTACACTTGAAACTGGGACAAACATGACAACAGCAGAGAAACTAGAAGAGTTACTGAGGAAAAAGAATAAATTAAAATATAAATGGAAAATTGTTTCACAAAACATTGTTTTAAGTTAATCAAGTTGAGTAGTGTGTAATTAGTACAACTAAATTTCCAAATATCAGAAAATAAACATTATGGTCCACACACACATAACAATTTTGTAAAGGGCTGACTGGTCAGCAATTTAGGACCCAGCAGCTCCTTTCTTGCTCAACCCTTCAATGGGATGGAGGAATTAAAGAAAAGAGCAAAAGCAAGAAAAAATTCGAGTTGATATAAACACCACTTAATAAGTGAAGGGGGACAGGAAAAAAGGGACTCAAAGGTCCCACTCTCCAGCCACCACCAGCAGGCTGATGCCCAACCAATCTCTGAAAAACAGCCACACTGTACTCATGTTTTCACTACTGAGAATGCCATCACAAACCTAAACCACAGCACCACACAGGCTGCTATGAAGAAATTTAACTCTATTACAGCCAAGATAGATATGTGATGTAAAATAGCCTCTGCATCAGGCAAAATCCTCTTGATGAAGAAGCAAATAACACAGTTTTCTCAGGTCACATTTTGTCTTGGTTTCCACAAAAACTACTGTATTCTCTTGTCTTCCTTCTTGAGCTTCCTCTGATCTCCATTTAATCAGTAAACCTTGGCAGTACTTCTGAACTGAAATCAGATTTTGCACAGAGATAGTTGAAATATGCTCCTCTAGATACATCAGATTACCTTGGTAGCCAGGAGTCACAACCTTTATCCTGAAAAGCCTTTTCAGCATAACTCCACCATCATAAAAGCAGCGGATATTGAACACTCTTTGAAATATATTCCAGAGGGTAATCTTCAATTTGAGAGTACTGCAGGCATTGCTTTGGGAAAAACCAATTACACTTCACCAGAACACCTGTTTTAGTAAGATGTTGATGTTAGGTAGGATGCTGTATTAAAAGCACCTACACCTGGGCAGCACAGCATAATCCATACACAACCTGCCCACAAAGTATCTCAAACTGCATACTAGCCCGAGGCAGAAAATAGATTTAAAGGTATTTGGAGTAAGACTTCCAGCATGTAAAGTAAGAAATACCAATTCTTTAAGTATTGCATTACACAGTACTCTGAGGGAGAGCTAAATGTGATGTAAATATTAACAAATATTATTATAATGAAACAAAGTTATCCACCATAAAAGTATCTAGAGACATCACACAGCTTTGGAAAAGCACCGGTTCATTCTAGGACAGAAGCCAAACTCTTCCATCATTCAGATAAAATTTATGTAGCTTTTCCAGACCCACACTGAAACCAGCGTTGAGTGTTTTTATTTTTGTTCTTCGCCTTAAGGAGACGCTTTGCCAATGGGAGCATCATTACTTCTGTTTGTTCTTTCAATCTTGATAGTGCTGGAGCACAAATCAGGATTGTATTTAAACTTGGCTCTAACACAGAGCCAATGACATCCATTTTTGCAGTGTATCTGAAGTTTTTGCAGTGCAAACACAGAAACAGCTCTCATCTCTATGGCTCTAGACATTACAAAAAGCCCTCTCTGAAAGTCTTTGTGTTAACTCGACATTTCTATACCTGGCATTGCTTGCAATTAAAGGCTGAATAACGGCAGAGTGAAGAAAGGGCATCTGCTGAGAAAGGGAGGTTGGGACCATTTCAGCCTTTCAAGATGAGGCATAGGACTCTGAAAAGACTGGTGTTACACTATTGCTATTGTGCTATTTGCTGTTAGTTAGTTTAGTATATAAAATAAGAGTGTCTTTCCAGAAATAAAAACCTCTGCTCAAAGAGACATTTGAACTGGAAAAGGGAGACAGCAATAAAAGCACAACTCCAAAGAAACATGGGTATTTCAGTCCCCTGTCCTCTCCACAAAAACAATCCTGAAGTTTTAATTTGTAACCTTATTTCTCATCCTTGCAGCAATGTCCCTCACAGTCAGTGAGGGGTGGACAGTCTCCAGTTCTCAGGTCTGGATCCGTGTACCAGCTGTGCACAGCTCAAGTGGTGCCAATTCTGCAGCTACAGAACCAGGTTGGTTTGCCTGTTGAGGCAGCTCCAGCCCTGGCAGGGAGAACCTCTTGGAAAGTGACCCAACCTCACGAGCTTTGCTCATGAGGGTACATCTTCCTAGTGTAACTCACTGCCATTACCTTCAACATCAGCAAGTGTTCCTGGATCAGGAACATTTTTAACTGACAATTTAATGCCTTCAAATGCAATATGCAAAATTATTATCTGTATGTAAATAATGTGTCCCAATCTTTTATTCTTATATAAGAATATAACATACTTATGCATGTTCTCTGAAAGCAGTTAAGCAGATTCATAATTACCACCCAGAACCAATGCATTTGCCCATACAGAAACAATTGAGCCAAGAAATCTTCTCAAAAAATCATCATATTGAAATCAGGTACTGCACAAACTGGTAAATCCTCTTATAATAAGAATGCATCAGCCTCACATATGATAATCTACTGTGTCCTCATCAAATATTTCACTCTCAGTGTTGATAAAAAAGTTTTTCTTTCTTTTGCTTATGGCATGCCTGGCAAGCTCCATACAAAGCAACAGACTCTAATGTGAGAGACGTGGAGATCACAAAGTGTAATTTGTTTTTTTGTTTTCAATCAGCAGAGTGACAATAGAGCTGCAGGGAAAAAAGCCTCTTAAAGCCCCTAACTTCACCATAACTCCATTGCTTCAGTGACTCCCACAAATAGAGAATGAGTTGCCAGAAACACAGATCCACAGCCTAAGCCACAGCAGTCTCCAGGGGCTATGGAATAAAAAGTGCTTGATGCTACGAGTTACATAGCAGGTCCTGATGTCAGATGCCATCTGGAACATGATGAGGGGTAAGGGATTTGTTTCTGCATGATTTTTAGTTCTGCTTCTCAAAACCAGCTTACATCAGAAGGCTTACCACAAAAATTAAGCAGAGATGTATATAAAGCTGAATTAATTATATGCTCCTTTCCTGAAAACAGCAACAAATTCTCAAATCTAAGTCTACAGTTGAGCATTCCCACTGACCTTAACGCAGCTACCAACTCAAGCAAGCTGTGGGCATTAACTTTGGCAGAGTTCAGCCAAAGGAACAATCTTAAAAGGCCTTGATTTATCCCATTTATTGTGCATTGCCAGAGAATAAGGCAGGACTGCACAGTACCTTAAACTACATCTACTCACAGATGCTTGACTTTCAATTTAAGCTCAACAAAACTACTTATTAGTCAAAGCCCATCCTGCTGCCAACAATTAAGCTTTATGGTAAGAGTGGCCTGACAGCACACTGGTGTTGTGTGTTTACCAGGGTTTTCATGAGGCAGAGCAACAGTTAGCACAAACACTGAGAGACTGTGCAGAGAACTTTGGCTTTCACTGCTGAAGTGGGGATGGGCTCCTCTCACCTGATTATGCTAGATTGTATGGATGATTCTCTTCTGTAGCTTGTTGCTCTCTGATACCAATAGAGCAACTCTAGTCTATAGCATTTCTTACTTCCTGGGAGGAGAGAATAGGTACAGACAGCAGTGAGAAGAGAAACTAAATGTTATGCTAACATGTTTTTCAAATGGTTGAATTTAGGTTGCCTAATAGCATGAAAGAAAAGGAAAGCTTTCCTATGGAAAATTCAAGACCTCAGCCACATTAAAATGGTCACCTCCATGCCGATCAGATTTTTTTTTAGTTTCCTTTAAAGAACTTAATTGGAGAGATTATTTTAGTTGATCAACACGCTGCACATCTAATTCATTGCATTGAATACATCCATCCCTTTGACAGCTCACGAATCAATAGGCTCATGCAGAGTAATTTGCAGCAAGTGCTGAGCCTGTGAACAAGGTACCACCTTCGCAGTAGGCATTGTCCTCTCGAAGCGCTCGGAAGCCGTCGCGGCAGCTACAGACAGCTCTGTCCTCCAGGTTCCTGCAGACAGAATGCTCCATGCAGTTGTGTCCTTCAGTGCAGAAGTCATGGCCTGTGCAGAAACAAGCATGACTGAGGGTTAGAAGGAATCCAGGGATTACAAAACATACCTGGCAAAGACACTCCTATCTTTTTCTCAGTTAGGTCAAAGAATACCTTTCTATTGTCTGTGACATACAGAAAAATAAATTGTACCAAGCATGAAATGGATGAGAGAAGTAGTAAAGGCCACCAGAACAGACTGTCTCTAGGTCTTCAATTCAATTTCAGGTCATAGCACTGATCTGAAGCAGCTGGATAGGAGGCTTGCTTAAATCCCCTTACTGTCTCCTTGTCACTGTTAATTACTTTTACAGGACATGTCTTAATTATATATTTCTTGTCATTTTCTTTTCTTTGTTTGTTTGTACATTTATAAAAGAAAGACCTTAACAGCTTAGACACTCAGCATCTCATTTACTAGTGATATTACTTTTAGCACTTTTAGTTCCCAGGTGTATTTATAAAATCCTTCTATATTTAACCAAAAGTCTTTGATTAACATTGACATGTTTTGCTTTACACTCCCCTTATCTCTTCCCTTCCTCCACTAACTGAATATTTTTCTCTAATTGCATCATTCTTTCCATTACAGAGAATTTTATTTTTAAATCTCACCTGTTAGCCTCCCCTATTTCCTATTTTGTTATTTTTTATTTTCCATTTTTCCTTAGTGTGGCTATTTTACATTACACCTTAATTATAAATTCTTAAGATTATGAAGTTCTTTTCCAGGCTGGAAAATTTAGATTGAACCTTTCAACTCTGTAGATTTCATTTTAAATGTCTTCTGTTTGCTCTTATGGAATTTAATGAATTAATGTTGTTAAACAACATTAAATCATCCTTTATTATGCTGAAATCAAGCTGGTTCTAGAAACTGGCTTGAAGCTTCCACAGATTCCAGATCTGTATATAATGGTGTGGAGCTTGTCTCCTTCCCTGTTTTCTCATTAATTTTATTTGTTTCAAGTTTCCTTCTTTCACTGAAGCATTAATTGATCAAGCAGCAGTACTGTTTCAAATAATTACTTTCTTCTATCAAAACCACAAGAGACCTTGGGAATGTGGGTCAGGGGACCAGGACTGGTGTAACAGCTCCAGAATGCAACTGACATTAGGCTACAATGCAAGCTTCTTGCAAAATAGTAAATTAGTATTTTTTGTCAGTAAAGATTATGAGTTTTACCATTCTACCTGGTGTCTGCTTCATATTTTACTATGAAAGAGCTTCTAACCCTAACCTCATAGAAGTTTAATTAAACAAGCACCTCAAGCAGCAGAGACTTGGAGGTCAGGTCAAAGTCTTTTGCACTTGGACAGCTCAGGAACAGTGTGAAGCAACAGGAATGAAGCAAAAGAAGACAAGGAAGCAGAAGATCCCATTAAGGCAAAATGTTGTAGTAGTGAGACCCAGTGACATGGTCATGCTGGAAACATCACAGACCTATTGTGATATGAGAGGCTAATATTTTTCTTTCTCCTGCTGTGGGCTTTCTCTCTAACCTAAAGGTGTGCTTGGGTAATGTTACCTAAATATTATCATTCACCACAGCTACCACAGTGATGGTATCTAACATAGGACATTAAGGGGCAAAATATTCCACTGTGCTAGAGGGTCTCCAACACTCCTTGATGACAGCAGAAGCATGTGCATCTGGCCATGGTGACATCTACTCCTTGGCTTTTTGCTGCCCTCCTCACTGAATCCTGAGTTTGTGGAAAAGCAGTAGTCTTATTTCTGGATTTCCTGGCCAGTATTGGATTCTATCAGATTTTGACATTAACTAAGAAGATACATGTCATCCAGAAAGGGTGAGGGCTTTCATACTGATTATTATTATTAAGATTCTCAACACTTACACAGTAGCTGCATTAATAAACAAAATACATGCTACTAAATAACAGCCTGCTGCAGCTTCTTATTTAAAGAATAAGCTCCTCACTACATGAGAAGCCAAGCCAGCATACTTCAAGGAGGATTGGAAATATTCAGAAAGCACTCAACCAAAATATATTAAAGCTTTCTAGCTATACCAGGCACAAGAAACACAGAATCATTTTCTCTAAGCTACTGAAGGTTTTATAGAAAATTATCATTAAAAAATCCTTTTTGACTGTGACACACTTGAAGACCTGTCTTCCCTGAAGTTCTTTTCTTCTACTTTCTTCTCCCTCTGCTTGATTTCATTAATCATATCCTTCATGTTTGTGCTGAGTAGCATAGAAACAGCTACAGCTGCACTCTTTGCTGAAGTATACCCAAAATCAGTCCAAGAGTCTAACACCTTCCTTCATGTCAGGTATCAATTTATCTTATTTAGCTGTAGAAGAAACAGATGTATTTGAAGATGCAATTGCTAATAGCTTTGAAGATACCAGTGTTAGTCCAGATCAAAAGGGTGGGCCAAGGACTCAGAGCACTTCCTACATCTCTCTCCTTTGGTAAGGATCAGACTGGCTGTAGCATGCAAAGGTGCACAGCATACAAAAATATTCCCAAAGTTTCTCCTTATAGATGCAGACTACAACCCCACAGAGGTAAACAAGTTACTCCAGTATTTGAACAACTGCATAGCACAAACAGTTCTCTGAAAGAGATATCTCAAAGCACCTCAGAAAGATGCTGGCAAACATGGATATTTCTCCAGTCTATTTAATTTGGACACTGGAGTGGGTGAAGGGTAGAAAAATCACTAGTTGTATATATGATTTCTTAGACTTTCATCCATTTTTGGCTGGAATAAAACACAAAAACATGTTTCACAGAATTCACATTACTAAATATTTTACAAACAATTTTCAGATGTCACAGAGAGTTATCTATTCACCTTCCCAAGATCTACAGTGATCATAGGAGTGTTCTAGTGAAAATTATCAGAAAAAAAGTTTATTTGTAATCCATAAGAAGGAAAATTACACTAAGCTTATATATATATATCATGCTATTACCTTACCTTTACAGATTTTGCAGCAACTGTGAGATAAGGGAATCTGTTGAGATTCAGGGCAGTTCAAAGCTGTACAGCTGTCTTTTGGAATTCGCTGCATTTTGTGGTCCTGTTAAATTGAGGTAATTGATTAATACTGTGAGAAAGGAAATAAAGGAAGTTATATCTTTAGTGGAGTTTCAGCATTATGATGTACAAAAAAAAACCTGCTCAGGCCAAACTCCAGGTTTTTCTAAACCACTTAAAGGACAACATAGCACAATAAAAGCATCATGAACTCTCCTATATTCAAATCTTTTCAAGCAAGCAAAAGTGTGGCAACAACTCTTATTCTTCTCTTATCTTAGCTGTCAAGTAACTTGCCCCAGAAGTTTTTCTTATCATTATGCCTGAAAGAGTTACCATTATTTCTCAAAATCTGAGTCAGCAGATTCCAGAGTCAAGAGTCCCCATAATGAATACTTTAAAGAAGTTTGTTATATATACAGCAACTAAAATCAAATTGAACATCTCTGATCTCACTACTGTGGCAGTAACGCTGAAGGAAAGTAGCACTGAGTCCCTGTTAGGAAAGAGAAGGTTTCTCAGCTAAGTTTGGATCAGGCATGTGGAAGTATACAATACCACCAGATGATACCTAAGCATCTTCAGGCACTCAGGGCAGGTCACATGAAATCACTGCAGTAAGACCACACAAAATGCTTGCCTTAGCAATCTGGCTACCACAGGGGTACCACCTTTAGGCTCCCTCGGGCCATCAATATTGTCCTGCAGTGCTCTAGTCATGATAGGGCAAAGAAAGGAAACAAAGCAAACAACAGCATGGCCCTCAGAGGCATCTGCCATAAAATAAGCAATGTGGTTAAAATAAGACCTCAATGAACTCAGGACCCTACATTTCTGCATGCAAGAAAAGCATCTGAAGTAATGCATATGCCATTGTATACATGTGTCTTCTATTATTAATTTCAAATCCTCTTTAAGCATGAAATATAAAGATTAATATGAACACAATGGCCAATATCAAAATTACTGCTCAAACTTTACCTTAAACAGTCTTGACAGAGAAACCAACCCTAATCTGATAATAAAATAAAGCAAACCAGAGAGAGATGTGCTGTACACCAGAACAAACAAAACCCAGCAATCCCATAAGATAAATTAACCTTTGATAGAAATAACATCGATCAAGGCAGTCTTGATCTAATTTTAATCTTTTATAAATTCTAATTTGGAAGATAATTTTTCATTCACTTATTTATAATATTCAAATAGAGAAGTGCATGCCTACAGTATGCACAACTGCAGCAGCCAGTAAAAACAAAACATGACATTAATTACATCCAGACAAAATGAAAAAATTCCATACATTGCCTTGATAACATCATTATAAGCTTTCAAGCATGAAACCAGTACCTGTGCCATTCCTATTAATACCTCTTGACTTGAAGTCATTAATTATACTTTAATGAGAACTCTGGTAGAAATAAAATAATACCCATCTGTGAATTCCTAACTGACCAACAAAGTTTACAGTATATGGATTTTCTGCTCTCAGTTATCATTCGTGAAGCTGTTCAGCAGAAACTGTGTACACTTCAGTCCCTGAAAAAGCAACATTTCAATCAGCCAAAGTTGCTGCTTATTATTTCTACCAAGACAGTGAGGCAGACTACCAGAAAACAAATCTAATCAACAAAACACAGACTAGCCCAGGCAACAGAGGCATTTTTTTTCATACAGTATCACAATTGCCAGCTGCAAGGAACACAAGGCAAGGTCCCATACCTTTTGATAATTGTCAATTATTACCATTGACTAATCATAGAATTCATGTCCTGGGTGTCATGTTGAAAATATAAGCTCACAGCCCTAAAAAGCCTACAGCTGAATTCAAAATTATTTCTGGTCAGCTTCTCCTCGCCATTCTCAACAGAGTGTCAAAGCACTTACTGCAGGAAGGAAGCTCATAAAGATTGAAATCAACAGCAGTTAGACAAGAGACCCCAGTTCTTCTTTGTAAAATACACTTTTTAACAACTGTAGGAAAATACTTAAGATTTCCAGAAAGGACTTGCTCACCTCTTTTTCTCTGCCCTAGAAATGTGTGTTCAGGTTTCCAACTCCATCCCACAGCAGGCAGCTCTCTAACCAAACAGGATTTTTCCCCATCCCTGCCCTGGAGAGACAGCACCCAACTCACTGCAGCAGTTTGTGTAATTCTCAACCCACAGCTGTCCATGGGGAATATTTTACCCTTAAAGCGTATTTGTGCCCTGAAAAGCAGCTCAATTTATGCAGCAGGGCAAGACTGACTCAGCATCAGATATGTTCTGTTTAGAAATAAAAAAAAATAACCCTATCCCATTTCCATCACTGGAAATACCAGATACCTGGTGTACCAGCTCTTCTTCTTCCTTTTCCTCGAAGAATGATCCTGAATTCCAAACTATGCCCCCATCACATTTGTGTATTTCTTACACCTGAGCACATAATTTTGAACAATAACACTGCAGATGGAAACATAAGGTAATATGCTGCTGTTTTATTACTGATGACGGGAACAATACCTAGGGAAGAAAGAATGCTGCTTGATTGTCAAGCTGTGTCATCAAAGCTTGCAGCTATGCAAAATAAATTTATTTGCAAAAATTTGATGTGGAACTCAGACAAAATAAACACAGAACCTTAGATGCCTTTTTTGTCACTTCTTAAGGCACACCTGTCCGTATTTCAAAAGTTTCTTTCAGTGCGTCTTTGATATTTCTAACATGCAAGAATTTTTATTCCATCAAGAGTATTCTTACCTTGCACTCAAAGAGAACACAGTCCCCTGAGCTTGAATACACAGTTTCTCTTTGCCCTTCAAAGTAGGTTCTGCCTTCAAATACACACACCGCTTCAGAGGGAAAAAACAAAACAAAACAACACAACACAATGATTTTGTATTAATGTTTGGCACTCTGCTTAAAGAATAGATACATTTCCTTAAAAATAATTGCATTTCAAAATGAAGAATATTCTAAACCCATCAACAGGACTCTTGGATATCCTAAGTAAAAAACATAGAGGAGACAAAACCCCCACACAGTACCCAGAAAAGCACATGTAAGTAGAAAGGTGAAGGATGTTGAGTCAATGTGGAGTACAGATGGCTACTGAGACAGCAGAAGAGACGTGTCTCGGGTCACACCAAGCAAGGTGACTGCCTGGAACACAGCTCAGGGGTGCACAGGAAAATGGAGCTGTGAGAGCAGCACCAGTGGCATTAATACATAATTAGTCTCTTGTTGCATGCTGAAGGGTGATCACTGAAGCCACATGTGTATTTGTTATCACAGTCCTTTGATGTTACATCACCCCACACCTATGGATTTGTATCTTGATTATCGCAGTTCTTTATCATTAGTGCTGAGGCATATTGCAGTATATGATTTTTATTGTACAGTAACTGACTTTATGTGACTGTCTTGTTTTTAATCCCCCAACAAAAAACAGGATCAAGTCTCCAACGATCAAATGACAGAGGGATGTCACTAGGATTGGTGTTTGTTATACCATGGCCTTGGCTGGTGCCATTCCTGCACCCTGGCAGCACCACGTTTTACAACAGCATGCTGACACAGCTCGTACTTGATTGCTCACTAAAATTCCTATTCAGTATTTAAGACTTACATCTTCACAGCAAACCATTTTGCCTTTTTTTTTTTTTAATGAGTCTATTACTGCAATTACATTATGCAAAGTATAAAGGCTGAGTAATGTAACTGCTAGGTACAGAAAATCAGATGTCTGTCTCTGTTGCTTGAGACAGAGTCAAGGCTCATCAAGTAAGCATAATCATGAAATAACAGGACTAGGTTACAACTTTCAAGTTTCCAGATTACATTTTAGAGGTCTAATTTGCTAAGCAATGATTTGGAGATTTCACAGAGAGATTTATCTATTCTCATTAAATAGACTACAATTTGTAGACAATTAAAAATATCTAAAAATACAAGATTTTTTATCATTTTATTTATTCTTTACTTTGAATTACCTATAGTAATTAACATTACTCCTGTTATTTTCATTTCTACTTTTCTAACTTGCAGCTCTTTCCTATTATTTTGTCAGCATGTAAAAAGTAAAGTTTTGGAACCGAGGTTGAAAAATAAGTCATGGGTATAGCAACAAAAATGCAGTTTTTGAAATTCAAAAATGTTAGTTATAAGACCTTATAAAATATAAAGTGTCTTGTGTGACATAAGCATCCAAAGCACATCCAAGAATTGATATCATAGCATGTTGCAACACTATAAATCCCATGCAAAACTTGCAGTCAGACTTAAGAAAGTACAGAAAAGAGCCGCAGGTGAGAATCCTAAAGCTAACAGAAGAGGAAGTTTGTACAACATCCACAAAGAGAGATGTATTGTGCTTGCATGGCCAGGCTTTGGTAGCAGGTGTGCTACAGGGATGGCTTCTGTGAGAAGCTGCCAGAAGTTTACTCCATTTTTGGCAGAGCCATCCCTGGTGGCTCCAAAGACAGACATGCCACTGGTCAAGGCTGGGTCGATCAGAAATGGTGATAATGCCTCTGTGATAACATATTTAAGAAGAAGAAAAACAAAAGTTATTGCACAGTTGTAATTGCAGCCAGAGAAGAGCAGTGTGAGAATGTGTGAGAGGAACAACTCTGCTGACACCAAGGTCAGTGGAGAAGGAGGGGCAGGAGGTGCTCTGGGCAGTGGAGCTGAGATTTCCCTGCACCCTGTGGTGCACACCTGGTGAGGCAGCTGTGCCCCTGCAGCCCATGGTGGTGCAGAGATCCACCTGCAGCCCGTGGGGGAGCCCCACACCAGAGCAGGTGGATGCCTGAGAGGAGGCTGTGACCCTGTGGGCAGTCTGTGGAGAGAGGAGCCCATGCTGGAGCAGCCTGTCCTTGAAGAACTGCACGCTGTGGAAGAGTGCCAATGATGGTATTTGGTGATGGATCTCTCCCCAGTCCTTATCTGACTTCACTATTCCTTTGTTACATTTTCTCTTCCCTGTACAGCTGTGGAGGGGAGTAGGACAGCAGCTTTGGGGGGTGCCTGGAGTCCAGCCAGGGTCAACTCACTACATGCAGAGTGTGTGACTCACAGAGTCATAAAAGCTCAATACTGTGTCTCTTTCCTTTCCCCAAAACAAGCTCTTCTAGAACGAAGTATATGAAATAATTCCATATAAATCTTTACCAGGGACTAGCAGATCCTGAAGCTAGGCAAGACAAGACAATCATCCAGTCATAAGTATCACCTCCTATGCATTACAAGCCATGACACTAAACTGAAATATTCAAATATTAAGCCCTTTCCCCTGCCCCATACATTTCAAGTTTCTAAGAACAACTACATCTGACAGGAAAAAATACAGTACAGCAGTGCCTGAGGATCACAAAATGGCAATGAACTGTTAACTTAACACATCCTTATAATCCCAATAGGCAGACCATGACTGTTCACAGAAAAGGCAAGAGACATCAAAATCATTGTCATTTTGTCTTAGAAGAAAATATGCTCCTGAAGCCAAAATACTCTGAACATATGAGTGAGACTAGCCAGGCATCTTAAAAAAAAAAAGCAAAACAACCAACTAACTCAAAGCATAGTCCACTGAATCCAGTCTCCTTAATAATGGCAACGAACCTGATTCTTCAAAGAAACACAGAAAATAACATACACAGGCGATCCATCAAAAGAACACATCCAGCCTAGTGTGAAATCATAAAACTATTTTTTATTTTACCAACAGGCTTTGGAAGTCTCTGCATATGAAACCATTCTAATGCAGTGACATTATCACAAGCACTTGCTTTTAACAAGCAAATCAGCTCTTCTCCATAAAGTCTTGGAAACAAGAAAAACATCTAAATTCTTAGTCTGTGAGTGACGGCTCTGCCCAGATGGCCCTTGACCCTTTCCCACGTATCTTCACACACCCAAAGATTGTTTCTCAAAGGTTAGAACATGGTAGCAGAGTGTATGATTCAAGCCTTTGTGGGTGCTAGAAATTTCAAGCAGAGCTCACATGACCACCTCCACAACCACAACACTTGGCCATCACACAGTTAAGAAAATTATCTCTCATCCATTGAATCCCCTAAATAAACATTCCAAGCATTTTGCTTTGGCTTTGTCAGCAAGGTTATAAGGTCTCCAGCTATCAGGGACCTATATATATAGACAGACCAAACTATGAGAAAAGAGAGAAAACCCAACAAACAATAAATGCCCAATTAAAAAGAATTAATTGAAACCGAATTGAAAACCTGTTAAACTGAATAATCTAAGCACAAGCTTAAGCATGTCTTTTCATGGACTGCTGCTCTCACTGACAACATTCAAAAGGGTTATTTCTTCTTAAAATCATCATACAGTAATGCAACTTGTTACTTCTTTCCTACTAGAGTTCTCTAAAACATGAAGGATTCCATCATATTTGGGTGGTTCCTTCCATTAAAAAGCAGCAGGAACTAAGGTATGCTCTGAAGCGCTAATTTGGAGCACTACCACTTGCTTATTTTTCTTCTCGATCGTGCCAAAAACACACAGGCACTTCCTCTACACCAGCACCACTGGCCCCACGTTTACTTATCATGACAGACACCAGTGGGTTTAACAATAGTGTAAGTTTGCCAGTGCACACTGTCTGTTCTCCCAATGCTGCCACAACTGCCTCTGTTTCCTTCCCATTCTCTTGCCACCCCCTCCTCTTCCACTGCCCACTGAGGAGGCATTCTGACAAAGAGTAAAAGGCAGATTTGCATCAAGCTACCTGGAGGCTTCTAAAAACTTTAAGATTGTCTGGTTAGGTGTGTATTAAGCATACATGGAGAGATTTCTAGAAAGACAAATCTATTAACTTTTCTCTGCACCACTTTCATCCTAAGACATTGGCACCCACATCCCAGGCAGTGTGGAACAGAATGTTCCTCCTGCCTCCTGACAGCAACTGTCACAGCCAGTAAACATCCCATGATGCTGGTGTTCCCTGTCTTTATTTTCCTTGAGAAATAAAGATGTTTCAGCAACATAAACATCTGGACTAGTACTGTGTAACTGGAAAAGTCCAGTGAAGATTTAATTTCTGCTTGGCTAGATGCTTCCCAGGATACTTTGATTAGTTTGTGATCGGTATCTCTCTGGGGAAGCGTATCATCCTTCATCTTCCTAAGTCCTTTCATTCAATAGACTGAGTCACAGTCAAGACATTACCTGATGATTAGATGTTCCAGATCTTGATAGTTATTGCCTATGTAGGATTTCATCTACACCTGAATTACATCAACCTCTTGCCATCAAACTTCCACATTCCCCCAGTACATAAAACAACATATATCGTTCAAAGCACAGATTTCTAAGATGAAACAGGAAGCCTACAAAACCTGCTTAGAAGTTTGACTACTCTTGATCTATTTGGAGGTAGAAAGTGATCAAATATTTTATTTGTAAGCATCTGTTACAGGGTCTAAAAAGTTATTAGCAAGGTCTGCTTATATTTACACAGGTGTATTAATAACGCAACAATCCTTTAGCATTATTTAACACACTGTAATGACATGGAATCTTCTCCATGTTCTTCCAGCAAAAGGAATCTTTCAGGAGCCCACTTGCTGTTGTGTTTGTCCAATGAATCATCAACAGTTTGTTAAACCATCCTTTCTCTTCCTCAATCCGTTCTTCTTCCCACTGGCCTCCAAACGACACTTTCCTTATGCATTATTTCAAATGTCCATGCAAAATCCCTGTCCCAGCAAACTCCTGCATTCCGTTCACTGAGTCCTCAGGATGTCAAGTGGTGCATTTTCTCATCTCTGCATTCATCACCTTCACTGTCTAGACTGTGCATGCCTTCCCCTGAGGAATGTATGTATACTTCCCTGTGGTATCACCAAGGGAAAGCAGAAAGTTTAGCACATTGGTCGATTCCTCAAACCACTTTAATTTCTTGTATTCACAACTGCCCAATGAGTGGCAGATGGGACTTGCAGTTTTGTGAAATTTGTCAGTAGTTATCAATGGGCAACTTAAAATTGGTAATTAAGTCTATGTTGCTTCATTCTTCGTTCCCTTGGTTGGTTGGTTGGCAGGGAGGAAACTCACCCAAAATTATCTCACACAGAAAAGCCCCCAGACCTTTCTCATTCACTTAGTTTTCCTACCTCCGCCTTGGAATCTCTTTGATTTCATTTTCTACTGTTCAGACATGAAGGCCTAGGCATTGTGTAAGTCCCATTAATCCTACTTTGCAAGCTTATATAGCACAAAACCACAGCGTGGCTTTATCCTTAAAAGTACACACAGAGATAATCACCACCTTCCCTGAATTTCTTTCTCTTGACAGCCACACCATTACTAGGCATGGCTCTCACCCCTTTCTCATTTATCTTTGCAGGGATTTGGTATTATTTCTTCTAACAGAGGAGTACAACTTTTAAAGTAGGCTGCCAGACAGGGGAGTCTGGGAAAGAGGCTGCAGCCAACCAAAGCCAATGGACACTAATTGCATAAAGGGAGGTATCTCTTGGTAAGCAAAGATCCAATCTGGACAATGTGTTTGATGTCAGCTTCTCTTAGAAAGGGCATTACTGCTATCCACACTGCAACTTTAGCTTGGTTAAACAGAGCAGCCAAAACTCTCCTATTGACGAGACATGCAAAACTTTGGCTTTAATGCAAGGGACAATATTCTGCTTGTTAAAGACAACTGAAGTATTTTGAATTATAAACATAGTATTTTAAAAACTTGGGCATGCCTAACGTGAACAAAAAGCCCACCCATTTTATGAAAAATTCACTATGTTGAAAATCCAATACCCAAATAACTTTCACAGCAAAATGTCAAACTATAAAATCAAACACCAAGACAAAAGCCTTAGAGGGTGTCAAGAAAAGCAACTGAGGTTAACATTAATTAAATGGCAACTGTATTACAATTATATTAAAGGTCTATAAATAGCACAACAGTCTGACAGACCAAGAGAACTCCAATGCAAATATAACAGGCCTGCTTAATTCCCATAAAGATGGGATTAGACATTATCTGATAGATTCCTTATATCAGCTATGTGCAACACCAGTGACATAGCTGTGTTTAGGTGAAGGTGCAAATAGATGTTTTATCAAATGCTGACAGGGAAATTTCTACTTTGTTCCACCTTATCTCAGCTGGACTGCTGGGCTAGTTGTAAAAGATAACTTTTCTGAAAACTTTGTTAAGACAAAAATAGCAGAGTTTAGAAAACCAGACACCTCCCTAGGGCACCTTACACTTCAAGATATGCCCAAAATTACCTATACTCCCATCAGAATGCCTCAAGTCACAGGCATTCATATACAAGATGAAATTAAATTAACTGATTCAGACTGAGTATAGAGAATTTATTGAGAATTTATAAAATTAATGAAAAACTGCTAAAGACTTATACACTTTTGAGTCAGTACTTTGAAATATATGAGAGCCAAACAGATCATCAATCAGAATTAATTTACTACATAAAAAGAGGCTTGTGTTCTCCATTGCCATAGGTTAAAACCATCCATGGACACGACCTGGATGGGAAGGCACACACCTGCTCCTGCAGCTGCACTTACAGGGTGTTACTGTTACTCTGCTCCAGAGACTTCAAACAGGGGGCAGAGGGGAAATAAAATAATGCATTTTATTCTTTAGGATATTTTGCCCAGATTTGCCATGAAGATAAAGAGAGTGCACCAATTGTGCATAATTTTAAAAGATACATTTTTGCACGTGACTACTGAGATGGTGGCATTCTGCAGCCTTGTGGTCACAAATGATGTGAATATGTTCAGTAAAAGACAAGTGCCTCTGAGCAGCAGCATTCTCCCAGATTTTGACAGTTTCATTTGACAGCATTAAAAAAGATCCTATGTAAACTACAAAACTACAAGCTCCACCACTATATAGTAAAGTTGGCATTTAATAGGGTGAAAAAAACTTGGAAGTGATGTTTCCACACTCCCAAGTCAAAGGTTCCACACAGCTTCTGCTCCAAAAGTTTACAGCTACTTCCAACAGTAATGGAGGCTTTTGACCAACAGCTTGCCATATTATTTAAGTACTCACAGTTTAAGCAACTATCAGGGACCCTACAGATGCTTCTATTCTCAATCAGAATCTCCTTGGTCCAGAACAGTTTCCACAGATGTTTTAGCTAGAAATTCTGCACTGTGACTTTGCTCCACAATTCCCTAGTGAAGGCACAGCATCCTGCAACCTGGCACCCATCTCACCGTATTTATTCTCCTCTCAGATCCAAGTGCTTTCACTTCTACGAATGGCAGCCCCTGGCTAAGTTGGCCATTACAGCAATACTCACGTTTGCCTTCTTGGTGCAGGCCAGTCTAATGTGCTCAGGCATGCCCAGGAGTGGAGCACCACATCTACAGCTGTTGTTAGATCTCACTTCTTTCAAAGCACCTGCATCTAGCTCTGTGCAGCAGCTGCCAGGGTTTCATGCACTCAACTCTTCCTCCACCCACTTCTGTTCCCACAAAAGGAATCTGCCAACCTTCCATCCCTCCCTTCAGCCAGAATGACAGGATTAGTTGGCATAATCACAAACACCCCAGATAACTGTATTTAACATTCTTAAGCTAAGCCCTTATCCTTAGTTCAGCAAAAGGTTTTTAACACAGCCAGCAGTGTAAACACATTTTTGGAAATCTTTATTAAAATTGGTTACACAAACTGGCTTTCTGAATTTTTTATACACTCACTCCCAACGTTCATTATCAAATAACATTTAACCAAAAACTAACATAAAAAAAAATCAGGTATTACCAATAGTTTTGGAAATTTTCAGAAGACAACTTTAAAAAGAAATCTATTTACATCTAACATGCTGCTTCTCAAGGCTCCTAGAAGTTACTGTTATCTGTTGTGCATTCCCAAACAATACAATACTTCATGTCTAAAGTCAATTCAGGATTTGAAATAATTAAAAATTTAAAAGCAGCTGGAGCAGATGTTCACAGAGTCTGCTATTGCACAGCTAATTTCTCCCAAATGCATCTGTTGATATTCCAATCCATCACAGAAAAACCGTAAGGTGGAGTTCATACCAACTGTTAATGTAACTACTCTTCTCTTTCTTTGGGAACTACATCAATGAAAGAAAGCCTTACAGTTGCTGATAATTTTTTTTTAAAATCATATCTGTTAATATTCCTATTGTCCTTAGGAGGACCTTTCTAGACATTAGACAGATTTCACAACTGTGCCATTAGGTGTTTAACCATATGGAGCTGTATTCAACTCTAACTGAGCTTCAGCTGCAGCAATTTTCTCCCTACAGAGGCAAGGAGCATCTCTGTATTCCTCCCATGTCACCTGACCTTGCTTCCACTGGGCATACACCTTCCTTTTTTGCTTTAGGCTCCACAAGAAGATCCCTTTTCAGTCAAGCTGACCTTCTGCCTCACCTGCTTGACTTCCAAAATTTTGGAATTGCCTGCTCCTGTATTCTTGAAAGAGAGTGTTTAAAAAGTGGCTAGCACTGATAGAACCAGTGATTCCCCATGGATGTGATTCCTTTATTAATTTATATGTCTATTTTAATTTTCTACTTGTAAAATGTATTCATTTATTCTGAAGTCACACACTGCTACTATTAAGAAACCTGTCTGAGAAATTCACAACCACCATATGCAAGATTCTCTCTTCTATGCTATACTCAGATTTGATTTCTCTTTTAGATGCCTTGAGGATCTACAAGGTTTCTAGATAAAGTACGATGAAAACATCTACAAAACAAACTCCCCCTTTACAGCCTGTAAAATTTGCCTAGAGAGAAAAACTGCAGTTTAATCTATATGAATATAATGTAAAAAAACATCCTAAGGAAATAATACTTGAATTTATATGTCTTTGTCAAAGTAATAACAACATAGGGAGAAGCATGCCTGTTCATCTTCCCTAGCTTCAAAGTATTTGAAGTGCTCACTTACTAGAAAAAACAGATATGTGCCTATTTTAAATGAGTCAAGTATATTTATTTGCTTTGATTTCAGGATGGAGGGGGGGAAATCTTACAACTGAAATCAGTTGTTTTCTGAACCAATTTATTACATCAAACAATAATGTCGCTGTAATTCTAACACTACTATATATGTGTACACTGGACATCAGAAAAAAAAGCAAGCTTAATAATATCTTCAAACAGTTTTCATCTGTTAGGAAAAAAAATTCTAGATATAAAATAATGTTAAGGGATTTTAACCACATGTCAAAAATTAAAATGGAATCTGGGAAAAGACTCAAAATTTACTTGAAAATAATTTAAAGCAAGAAGGGGAAGACCAGAATTTTCATTTACAATCAGAAACTTACACAAATAATTTTAGCAAGGTGAAAATAAACTAGTCAGCTATCCTGTAGAGAAAGGCTTAGGACAGTCAACTGCCCTCCCAAATCAGTGAGCATGGTTTCTTTCTTAGTGGAAACTGGTACCACATAAAAACCCCCAAAATGGCAAAAACTAGTAAAAATTCTCTATATTGACAGAGAGGCAGAACAGAAATAAAGAAACACACAGACACAGTCTTATCACTGGTACAGTAACAAAAGCAGATTGCAGTAGCTCTTCAAATAAAGAGGACTGCAATGATGGTTTTGAAGGCAACAGATGAGGAAAGCAGAATAAAGGTCTGTTACACCATATCTGCCAAGAGTTTAATTTTTACATTGTGTCTCACGTGGGACTAAGTGACCATTATTTGAAGCTGAATATATTTTATGAGCTGACAGATGTAGAAAGAGTGATCAATAACAGCCTGGAGGTCTATACATCACACTTCAGATATCTGCAAGCAGTGGTTAAGAGAAGTAAACCAAGCAGTAGATGGTTTAATTCACTACATGTTTCCACTGAAAAATGTCAAACATCTGCAGTCCAAAAGACTGAAAGCCACTGGTTGAAATCATTATCTTCACAAAAAGACAAATAAAGGGTAACAGTATACATCATTTTATATTAATCTCACTGAATCAACTTCATTCATATTTTACTATCCCTTCCAGGGGAAGTATTATTGACAGTTTTGTGGTGGGTTTTCTTCCAATAATTTATTTATTGAGTTTCAGCCTTCACAACCTTCCCATTTTTTCATTTCACAGACATAGGCACTGTCAAAAAACTGGATCTATGCCTTCTCATACACTCCCATATCTCCTCCCAGTGTCTCCCCTAGGCCAGCTTTCCATCCCAACAATCATTGTCAAGGTGGCAATTCTGTTCTGAATGAAGTGTGTCAGGGGCAAACTGGTCTTTGCAAAACTGTGCAGGCCAAGAATCTCATTTAGTTGGTTGGCTGAGTTTTGCAGAGCCTTTACTCTATCCAGCTCCATCAGTATTCCCTGCCCTCCAACTTTTTCTTTTCTGTGACCTTGTTCAAAACCTGCAGTTCTGGGGTTTTCAGCTAAGGCAAACTTCTGTTTATTTCACAGCACATAGCTATTGAAGATGTTTGCTACTGATACTATAGGTATTTCCAAGATCTACAGAATAAAAGATCCAGACAAAAACCAGAACATCAGCTGCAAGCAGCTGATTTGGCAATGTGCTTCTGGTTATAGGCCAAAAAAAAAAAAAAAAAAAAAAAAAAAANAAAAAAAAAACAACAACCAAGAAATCCCCCCACCAAAACCCTAAAACAAAGCAATAAAAATGATCCCTGCCATGATCCCCCCAAAAAAACAAAACAAACAAAAACGAACCCCATAGACCAATGATGCATGTTCAGAGTGACATAAGCACATCACTGGTGGGAACAAACATACTGAAATCAACACACAGGCATGTGAATGCTCACATATCCCAGATGATTTCTGTAATTATAAACAGAATCAGAATCATTGTCATTATTATTTCATAGCTACCTAAGTAAATTCTAAAGCATTACTAAAGTTAGGGTACCAACTTATTAGAAGCTGGAACACTGCCAATCTGTCCACTCCCAGCTGTCTGAAAGCAAATATATTCATTTCTAGCATATGTTAATGTTTTATTTGCACTGGAAATAAACTAAAATAATAATACGCTGCAGGTATTCTATATTTTATGAACTCCTGGTAAGAATATAATGAAAAAGGAATGGAAAAGATTAGCTCTTTTCCCACACAACCTCAACAAAATAGGTTATAAGGAGAGCAGAGCATAGCCTTCAGCAAAATTCTCCATGTAAAAAAACATTTTTAATTCTCTACCAATAAAATTACCAATATTACATTTCCAATTTCTTCTTTAGTGCAGATTGCTACATATCCAGTGTAATGTATTTTAATGAATAAGGATTTTCTTAAGCATACTTTATTTTAGTATTCACTCCTCAGGCACACAATAAGACTAAAACTAGATGACTTTACCATTAACTGGAGTTCTTGTATACTGATACATTGCCTCCAGAGTCTTCTAGGGTAGCTCCATAATGTATGGGGTCCAGAATAGCTAAAAGGCCACTCACCTAGGAAGTGAGGCATGAAAAGTCTGAGACAGGCACAGGCATTGACTCTCCAGTCCTCATTTGCTAACAAGGAACAATGAAATTCAAAGGACATGGGGAAGGAGGAAAGGAAACATAGGAGCAAAATGTTCTGAGAAGTCCAAATACTGTCAGCTGTATTTCAAGCTACTTGAAGCTATATTTTAACTTCCAGAGAACAAAAGACATACAAAGAATGGATTTCCTGCTCAGAGGGGAATTGCAAGTCAAAAGACTCCCTGTTTTCTTCCTGATGAGGAATACAGCCCAACATACAAAAAACGAAGGTCACCTGAGACTACATGCTCAGCAGCAAAAATCCCCTAAAAACAGATATAAACCAAATACTGCCATGGTGTAAGAGTAGTTTGAAAATTTCTGTAGCTTTACAATGGAAAATATAGCAGAGCATCTTGGGTCAAGGGTTAGACTGGCCCTGCCTACCAAACAAGGGGATTCCTTCCATTGTCTTCAGCTGGATTTGAGTTCAGCACAGGAGAGGCCTCAAAACATTCTTAGAGTGTCTCAGCTTCCTGAGATGTTACACATCCCAGAGAAATGCAGTCTCTGAGGAGATCTTCCCAAAGTGTGTAAACTCCTGATGGAAGGGAATGGAGGAGAAAGAGAGGCTATTCTCAGGGGTGCCCAGGAACAGGACAAGAGGCAACGAGCACAGACCAGAACACAAAAATCCGTTTGGACTGAAGAAAACTCTTTGTACCATGAGGGTGACCGAGCACTGGCACAGGTTGCCCAGGGAGGTTGTGGATTCTCCATCTGTGTAGATACTCAAAAGCTGTCTCTGGCCACAGTCCTGGGCAGCCTGCTTGAGACAGCCCTGCTTGAGCACAAGGGTTGGATCAGGAGACCTCCAGAGGTCCCTTCCAACCTCAGCCCTTGTGTGACACTCTGACACTGTAGGAGCTATGCTGGATTCACAAATGACACGTGCATGAAAAGTATGCTTTTCTATTACAGCTTTGTAAATCTAAAACATCTCCACTGATTTTATTGACCTACATGAGTTCAAGGACATGATTTTTCCTCTTGTAAAAGTATTTAATTCAAAAAATTATTTGTGTCCTATTTCTAAATAAATATGAATACTGACTTTCTTCTGAAGTCACAAGAAGTAATAAAATGGCTTAAACAGGTACAGTGTAATTCATCTCAGTAGTGCAAGTGGGTACATAATGCTTTTTATCTGTCATTCCAATGTGGTACTATCATTATATGTTATTCAAAAGCCTGAAAAATAAGGCTGATGTGAGTCATTTCAGCACAGAAAACCCAAAAAGTAGAGGCTGAATGGACACTGTTCTGCTAAATAACATTCAGAAGTTCTGCATGCCAACTACAGGAGGTTATAGTAAATAACACAGCTCTCCGAAACAAACCAATGCTGGCTATATTCATCTTTTACTACTATTCTAAAGTAGGCTAATTTATCTGAATTTCCATATTAAAAAGAAACTTCAGTAGAATGGAATTTATGCTCTATTTGCACTTGTGTTCTTTAAAAAGCCACATATAAATATTTAAAATCAAAAAGCAACCAGAATGTTGTATTAACCAGAATGTTGCTTCTCCTTTATATTCTAAAGTGTGCAATTTTTAAAGAACTGTGATAAATGAGAAATCATTGTTTTACTGCTAAAAACTGCCTTTCCTTCCTCCTGCTCTGATGCCTGTTCTGACACCCTGAGCCTGCTGGCTGCCCTCAGACTCATGCCCTGTTCCAGCCAGCCTGCTGGAGATGCTATTTCATTTCTGTTCTTCTGATTGACTGCAAGGATGAGATGACCTGTTCAGTCAGTGACTAATCACTTCTCCAAGCTGCAGCCTCTCATCTATGCCACACTGAATGCAGAAGCTTCTCCAGCACTTGGCTGAACAAGGCAGGGGCTGGCATCCCACTTTGCTACTGATGGAAGTCACCTAAAGCTAGAGGATGAAAGCTCAGAGAAAAAAGTGGCAATTTTGTAAAAATATGGACCTTGGTAAACAACACAGGCTTAAGCCCACAATGCTTCAGACTACCTGGATAAATTATGAATTTCAGTGTAAGTTTAGCCAATATTCATTAAGTTTCTAGATAAAAATTTTGCCCTCTTGCTGATGGTCAGTTGCTGCTGCAAAGGAGAAGCAGATGGGCTTTCCCAGCTCCCTCTCTCTGTGTCAGTAGGCTACAAGTGCTGGAGCTTACAGAAGAGTGTCTAGGTTTGGAGGGAAAAAAGGGTGTATTATGAAGAGCAAGAGGGGAAATCCCTTTAATCTTATTCATAAAATTAAAAGTTTCTGCAAGATAGCAAGACAGATCACTGCATCAGAAACCAATGCATGTTATTAAGAGCTACAATGTCCATATTTGTGTTTTAATTATTTTGTTAAAAAATTCTTCCCACGTTACAGAACACCTTTACACACTCTCTCTCCACATCTGCTAATACCAGAACTGTGAGCTGATCCAGTACAACCCTATGCTTCTCACAGTTGCTCAAAATACTTGTGTTAGACCGCAGATTTGGCTACAATGCACCAGAAACCCATCAAATATCCCATCTCAGATAAAAACCAAACAAATAGGTATATGGAAAAACCACAGCCTGTAGATTTGAGCATAATGGCTCAGATTTTAACCTCTACTGGAATCTGTTGGGATGGATTTAAATAGTTTGTGATTAAATCAATAAATATCTGCAGTGTCACTGGGAGGAAGAGAGTGAAGAGAACAATTTCTTCCTGGAAATCAGTCTTTGGTGATAAGAATCATTACTGCACCAGATACTGGCACTAATATAACTTCTGGTCTTATAAAAACAAAAATCAGCTAGTTTGTTTAAAATACACTAGTTCCATTTTAAAAAGAATGCTTATAGCTTTTGGAGGCAATGCCTTAGTGTTAATACACTGACTAATAAAAACATTACCTTAATAAAATCTGCTGACTGAGCACCAATTCTCTCAGCTGCTAAGACATTGGCAGTCCTTCCACAATTCACTTAAAATAAATGAACTTGTCCTTGGACTTCTTAAGCCAAGTCTGTGGTCTAAAGCAATATTTATAGGGTCAGTAGGGAAGTTTAATCTCTCCACAATTCATATTGGTGAATTGTGTGCCTATCACCACACAAAGCATTTGCCTCTGCAGAGGAGAAAAAAAATTAATGATCTTTTGCCCATATCTTCTCACAATGCTTTAAAATTGCATTGAGCATAAAAAAAAAGTAGTCAGCCTTCCAGATCCAAACAATTCTCCACAGGAAGCTCCCACTGAACTAAGATGTATGCTATGGTAGCTGGACTGAATTTTACATTGTCTACAGCTGAAACATATATCTAACACACTGGGCCATTCATCTGCCCTGGAAGATTGCTGCTTCTTTAATCCATTACAGCTAATAGAAAACACAGTGATAATTTGCATTCATTGCCATTCCTCACGCTACCAGCATCGACCTTCACACAAGACAAAACAGTACAAGTTGTCTGAATGGCCTCAAACAAAGGTATGGAGTTAGAAGAGAAGGTCAGGGTTTGGTTTTTTGTTTGTTTTGTGGCTTTTTTCTTTTAGCTCACAAGAAGAACCAAAGTCAAAGCAATATTAATTTAAAAAAAAAATTCTAAACCATTCTTTACTAAGTGTTCTTCCCAGAACTAAACATTTAAGAAAAACATGAAGAGTCAGTTGTGCAGAAATTTCCAAAGTGTTTAAAACATCATTTAAAATGTTATGTCATTGAACAAGATATAACAAAGCTTCACTGTCCAAAATGTAAATGCTGGACTGGGCTGAAATTTAATTCCTAGGATTTGGCAGCATGGGAAAGTCTCTTAGCCTAACAGTTTAATGCCAGAATCAGGCTTGAAAATCCAGCACTTTACATCCCTATCTTACACACCTGCTATGCATCACAGTAACTGATGTAAGATTACTTTCACAACTTCAGCTGTCTAAAAGTTCAGTATCTGTTCTAATCACCTGGGTTCTGAATACAAGCCATGAAGGAGATGTCCACTTCCAGAAGGCAACTAATCTCATCCCTTCCATCCCCTCACAGCACCAAGTGACATCTGGAGGTGCCAGTCTCCTCAGCTGGTTATCAAGAGAGCCAAACTGGTGATGTCCACAACTAGTAAATGAAACACAACAGGTAAATGAAACAGCAAATGACAGTGGGCTTGAACGGCTTGGTTACAGTGTGTAACCCTCCCTGCAGTCTGAGTGTTAGCACACATCATGGCACCATGTCAGCCTGCACCAGCCAAGATGCTCTGAAGCAGTGCCAGGCACAAGCTGGGGGCAGAGCCCTGATCACAGGCCATTCCCAGTCAACCATCTGGATGCAGATAATCTGCTGGGGGTGGGAAAGGGGAAGAGACTTTAGCCATGTCAGCCACAAGTGCCAAAGGACTGTGCCTGCCCTGTTTTATTTATTAGTGTAAGTGCAGCCACTTCAGATTGTATTCCAAATTTCTACATGCCTAAAGCCATGCAAAATGACTCCATCCTCAGTTACTGAGGAGTTAAAAAAATTTGTACAAAACCCGACCAAAAAAATGAAACAAAAATCCCAGAAAGCCTGCTTGCTGGTCACTGAAAGAGCCTGAAGTGCTGTACTCTTAACCCTTCTCTGCCAGCTGTCATTAAATCCAGTCTCGCTCTTTTGATTTTTGGTGGCTTTGTTTTAACACCAGGAGTAGAAAAGAAGAAGTGTGGAGGGAAGCACTCAGCCCTGGGGGAGTGAGACACATCCACAAGGCTCCAGCAGCTGTCACTGCCTGGGCACTTCTACTCAAACAATAGTCTGGCAGAAACAACCCATCATCGGGTATGAGATAACATAAATACCAGGAAGGAAACATCAATATCCATACATGTCCTATTTTGAAACAAATACTAAATCCAGCTAAAGAACAGTCTATCAGGCATCATTTTTTCTCAGCACTTATGATTGCTTGTCCAAAACCAAGGATATGGCTCCATGAGCATTACCCCCTAATTAGCCGTTTTCCCAATCATAAGCCATCTGTGTTTGCTCTGTATTATCCAGTCAGAAGCTGCATCCTTTGCTGTGGTTCTGAGCATTGAAAATAATTAAGTTATTCCCAGAACCTGTCCAAATGGAGCAATTCAACTTTGACCCCTCTAGCAAGGACCAAGTTCACCAAGCACACTGACCTCAATCAGCTCAGACCCTGACCTGAAGACACCACGACAGAACACAGCTGGCATATGTATATGAACTCAGAGACAACTTAGCACTTACACCAAACTGGCCTGGGGAGCAAGTGAGAGTCTTGCAGCCTCCATTGCCTCTAACTTCCTTTCTTTCACTGGAATTTAACTACCTTGTCGATGGGATTCCAATTTACATTCTCTGTCCTTTGGTTCTCAGAATTTAGCCACTGTAAAAGTGGTGTGATGTATTTTAAAAGTCACTTTAAATAACCTGAATGAAATTACAAAAAAAAATTCAAAAGCAATTTTTATTTCTATTTTCTGATCTTATTATTTTTCTGGTAGTTTATCAAGAAAGTAGTATGCATGCATGTTAGTTATAAATTGAATTATGTACTGGCATCAATTTAGTAACACTGAAAGCTAAGATGCTTTGATAATATTAACAATATCAAACAGGAAATATCAGAGCAAACATCAGTGTGCTGTACCAGAACTGCATCTTAATTCAAAGAAATATCAATGCTCTATGACAAGGTCAGTGTCCATATGCTCATTCACATTTCTTGACTTTTATCAAGACTCTCAATAAAAACAACTTTGGAAGAAGTCATATGATGTGAGTGCTTCCCCATGAACATCTGAATAGAGATTTCCCAACTCAATTCACATTACAAAAACATACTTCAGAGGATCAGGTTTTCAAATTCTGCCAACATGGTCAAATAGCCTCAAATAGAGGCTTGAGTGCTGCACATCTCACATTCCTGAATTACCAATTCCCTGAGTCATCTAATATGCATGGAAATTCCGTGTAGCTGGTTAAAAAAAGTATTTCAATTCTTATTTCCTCTTAATTAGAATTAATCTACTTGAGTAAGTTAATAAGGTTTCATAAAAAGGGATGGTTTGTGTAACTTCTAGCACAATTAAATATTAATAAACTCCTGTGGGAGCTAGATCAATGGAGTACAAAACGTCTTCCTGAATTTTATCTTACAACATGTCATTTTAACCAGTTATGTATTTCTCTATATTCTGTAAGAAGTTTTCTACAGCAGTAGAGCAGTGATGAAACCGCACAGAAAAATCTCAACATTTACAGAATAAAGAAGTGTGTGCATCTCATGCTCAGTTTTCAAGAATGGATTCTACTGCTGCCTGAGGTAACTACCCACTACATATGGAATACACATACATAATCAACCTGAAATACTACATTTAGTCCCTCTAGATAGTGATTAACCTGAAATTCCCCTTCTCTGGCCCTAGTTGCAACAAAATCAAAATACTATAAAACCTTAAGTTAATCATGTATCTGATCCTAAATAACAATATTAAATCACTTTTTTCCATATTTCCTTTAATACTTTTATGACCTTTTGTGAAATAACATTTCCGGGTGTCTGGGTTTTGCTGGTTTCTTCTTTTCTCTTCTCTTAACTACGGAAAAAGAATCATAAACCTGAAACTCTATAACATAAGCTTGGTAGTATACTCTTCTTGTGATAAAGATGTTGGAGACACTGGTCAAACACCAGGAAATTGTTCTTGAATTTCTAGCAGTTTGGTCTAAAACATAGACAATGGAAGTCTGCAGAAAGCTTTATAAGTAACTATTTTTCTATTTTTAAATTCTGATAATAATTATTTGTACTAAAAAAAAATAACATAACAATAAAAAACAAATATCCCCACATGAAATATTAAAACCTTCTGGTTATCAATTTTCCAGAAAACTTCAGAGAAGTCGGAGTTCCTCAATTCTTCAACCCAACTATTTAATGACCAGTTCACTGTCAAATTTACAGAAAGGTTCATATTCTTTAAGATTTCAAAGCATTCATTTCAAAGCATTACAAGAGTAAAACTTACATTGACATTCCTTGCAGCACTTGCCATCCACATAGGCCAGGGCAGAGTTAAGGGGACAGTCAGCAAGGGGGCAAATCAAAGCCTCGCACTGCACAGTACCGTTCTAGGAGAATAAAAGGTGCTTAACTGGTAGTTTGATTCAGCAACAGCAGAGATGTTCTCAAACACAGGAACCTGAAAATCTGTTTTTAAATGCAATGAACTTTCTAACAACATCCAAAAAAGACAGTTTAACGTGGGTCTTTTAATAACTACAGGAACAGAAACCATACCTTCAGAATGTCACACATACAATCTTTTAACATGAATGATGTGTTCTTTGAGATGATAATGATCAATTTTTTTAAGAGGCAAATCTATTTGGAGGCAAAACATTCTGCCAATCAGCAAAAAACTGACAGATTACTGTGAAATGACAACTGCACAGAAGAATACTCTGCCTTCTGATATTATATTAGAGACAATATATTTCTAAAAGGTAATAATATTATAGCTGTGAGAAAAATCCAAGACAAAAATAAGTAATGAATTTAACTCTAAGTTCAAGGAATTTTACACATTTATTGGCCAGATTTGATACCATAAAATACTAAAAGCAAAATGAATATCCCCCCAGAAATATAAAGGTCAAAAAAATACTAAGCTTAGAGAGACACGCTTAGCAAATTATAGATAGCAGCAAATCAATCTAAGGTTCAGTACAGACAAATCCAGCCTTTTCACTGGCTTCTAATGGCCTTTGGATTAAGCATTTAATGAGTTCAAATGGAATGAAAGAGTTTTACATGAATGGACAATAATACAGATGCCCAAGTTTGGTACCTGAAAGGACACTTGCAATCACATCTGGAGTTGTGATACCTCTGGCAATTTTCCATCCACCAAATCTTTTTCATTTGTAATATAACAAAGCTTGCATATGACCCTGACATTTTACTTTTTATTACTTATTGAGATGTAATCAAAGGCAACCAAGGGAAATCAGGCACAAGGGATCTATTAAATCATTTGCTAAGCAAAAGGCTGTGTTTATAGTAACAAGAAGCAAGGAATTAGAATTCCAGAGAACCTGTTTGCAATTCAGTGCAAAGGAATAACATGACAGCTAAGCAAATTGCCTAGCACCTACATATGCTGACATGAAATACAGGACCTACACATGCTAGCAATGCTGAAAATATAGGAAAATATATTTATTAATACTATTCCTTAGATTTGGAACAGATTTTAAAGCTCTTTGCTGTTAGTACCTAGCATACTTCTGGAAGTTCATATTATCTGCCTCAATAAAACTAATCAGAGGAAACACTGGAGTTCCTGACTCTCCACTCAAACCATAGTCATACCATGCAAGTGCAGTTCTTACAGCCATCCGTCCAGGATTCAAACTCTCTGTAGGTCGTGCCTTTCATTGTGCAGGTTCTCTCACAGTAGCACTGATCCAACTTGTTCATCCTCTGCTCAGCTTGAGATAACTGTATTTACAGTTCACAAAGATGTTTTGAATTGTTAAGTGGCTTCCACATTAGTAAAAACACAATTCAAACTGTCCCCTTATCATCAAGTACGCAGATGAGAGGATACATTTAGGAAAATACAGTCAGAGACAATAAAAAAATTATTGTTAAATACAACCTGAGTAAACCACCAGTCATTCAGAGATGGAAACTGAGAAGTAAAAACAGTGCATTTCATCTTTCTCATCATCACAATATCAGGGACTTCATTAAACAAAATGAGCAGGTCAAGATGGGCACAGCTTCTGATTTCTCATCTTTTTGTGCGTGAACTGATCAAGATCTTGCTCTACATAAAGTACTCACAGATAGTGTGGCCCAATGAAACTAAAGCTCAGAACTGACATTAGCAATTTTTTCTCCACTTCAGCCAAGGCATTTCTAACATTAGTGTATCAAAGCAGCTAGGTAACAGCATTCCTGCAGATATCTAAAGAACTGACATTTAAAATCAGAGTAGTCTATTTTCACCAGCTGACATGAATGCTTTTGGTGTAATATCATAAAGGAAAGAAAGAAGAAAGTCCCAGTTTGGATTCTTATTTCCTTATCTTGCATATATTTTGTCTGAACATGCCTTTGGCAGCTCAGGTCTTGAAAAGTCTTGATGTAATAAGGACTATAAGCACAGTTACCTATTTCATTTAGGTTTATTGATTACTTAGCCTCATAGGTAGAGTTTGGATATCTGTGAGCCCTTTCCTTGCCCAGGGATTTGGATGATGTTTACTATTAAAATACAAGATTCCATGAAAATATTAAAACAAAAAACTCTGAATTGAGAATTTGTATGTATAAACATTAGGCACAGGTATATAAAGATGTGAACATACAATGCAGGGATGTTCTACACACAGCCATGTGCATAACCTCATATAAGCATGAATGATCTAAAAAGACAGCAATTAAAGACTGACAGTCCTCATTTCTCCTATGACTACAGTCCTAGTAAACATTACCTTGGCTGATGTTTTTGCTAAAATGTCTTGCAGCTCCATAATTTTCTGCACAAGCCCATGGAAGTCATTACAAGTTGGGCAAGCTAGAATCATAAAATATTGTGTGTTAATAAATCAAATCACAATAGGGTTAATCATGCCAAAGTTGACAAGCAATACACTTAAATTCAAGGTTTTAAGAAAGCTTGTAGGACAGAAAGAAGGTAAAAAGCACATATTTCATTTTATGATATAAGAATTAATAGACTTACTGCGATTAAGATCTGGGCACTGAGAAATAAATCCTTGAGGCATGACAAGTAATTGCACATCTTGCATTATGCCCTATGTGTAAGTGGAGAGAAAACAAAAGGATACATTATTTTTACCAGTCAAAATTATGTTTTTCATTCACCATGTAAAACATTAAAGCCCACACAGAAAAACTACTTGATAAAAACAGTATTTATGAATAAACAGCTTCTTGTCTGGACCCAATTCAGGGATAGAAGAATAAACAGAAATTAAAATATACAGATAGATATACAGGCGTACTGAATAATTTTTAAAGACATAAGATTAAATGTCAAGATATAATTATGTGGCAAGAGTTTGGTGGTTTTGAATTCATTGTTATTTTTAGTTAGTCACTGTAGAAAAGCTTGCAAATGACCTTTAAAAAGTAATTTGAAAACAGCTGCAGTTTCAGTTACTTAGAAATATTCTTTTAAATAAAATGCAAATTTTTTACAAGCTATAATTCTTAAATAGATATGAAGATAAAAAACTAGAGTCAAGAAAAATACATTAATGCAAACCCTTAATGAGTTTGTGTTGGTTTTGGCTAGAGTAGAGTTAATTTTCTTCACAGAAAAGTAGCTGGTACGAGGCTGTTTTGGATTTGTGTGGGAAACAGTGCTGATAACACAGGGATGTTACAGAAATTACACAGCAACAAGGCCTTTTCTGCTCCTCCTACCCCTCCTCCACCAGCCAGGAGGCTGGGTGTACACACGTAGTTGGGAGAAACACAGCCAGGACACCTGCCCCAGCTGACCAAAGAAGGGGTCATAGCTGAGACCAGAGGGCATCATGCACAGCATTTGAAGCTGGGGCAAGAAGAAGGAAGCAGGGAACATTTGGAGTGGTGGCATTTGTCTTCCCAAGTAACCATCACAGCTGACAAAGCCCTGTTTTCCTGGGGATGCCTGAACACCTGCTTACCCATGGAAAGTAGTGAATGAATTCCTTGTTTTGCTTTGCTTGTGTGGCTTTGCTTTACCCATTAAACCATCTCAAACCCTGTGTTTTTTAGCTTTTATCCTTCCAATTCTCTCCCCCATCCCACCAGGGAGGGGAGTGAGCAAGTGCCTCAGTGGTGCCAGCTGGGGTTAAACCACGACAAATTCTGATGGGGATCCTTCCACAATACTTGCAAAATGCTGAGAAACCATGTTTCTATTACACAGCTGCAGAGAACTGTTTTTAAGAACCCAGTGAGACTTCAGCATGAAATTCAGCTATGATATCTGGAAAGGGATGGTGTTCACCCAGAAGAACACATCCCATGTTCGCAGGCAATTTTACATGTATGTTTAGTTAAGGTATAATTAGGAGCCAGTTTGCTGGTCTCCAATAGCAAACGCCAAAGAGCAATTTCAAAACAATACAATAACTGTGTTATGATTACAGAAGCACAAACTGGTTGAGCTTGGGAGGCTCCTCCTGAGATCATCCACTCCAGCTTTCCCGCTCAAGCAGGACCGGCCACAGCAGGTTGCCCAGGATTGCGTCCAAACAGCTTTTGAATGTCTCCGTGGTACTCTATTTGTCAAACCTTATGTTCAGACGGAATTTCAGGTGTTTCAGGTTTTGCCCATTGCTTCTTGGCCTGTCAGTGGGCACTAGTGGGAAGACTCTGGATCCCTCATCTTCATTCCTCTCACAAATTCAGGTATTTATCTGTGGCAATGAGATCTTCCAGATACCTCCTGAGCCTTCTCTTCTCCAGGATGAACAATTCCAAATCTCTGAGCCTCTTATCATAAGGAAGATGTTTCAAACCCTTAATAATTTTATTTAAGTTCACTCTTTATCTTTCAGGGAATGCATACCTTAAAATAACCATGTGCAGTATTCCTCTGTCCCAGCCAAAAAGTTGTACCCAAAGGTAAGTCCATGAAAGGCTTCTCCACAACTCTTTCATAAATTCTGAAAAGGAAGGGGAAAATAGATTCCCAAGTTGTTATCATTTAATTAACTCAGAGCTCAAACATTCCCAATGTGACAACTTCTTATAAAATAACACTCTTTACTTACTTATTGCAGTCCACGTGTAAAATCAAGTGAGAGGCACTGATTGCTAAGGAAAGTCTGTGCCATTTATCATCTGCCAGAATGTATGGGAACACTTCTGTGTGGGAGCGATGACTGCCTGAACGATAATGCAACCTGATTTCATTTCGATGACCGCTGCTTTCCAGCTCCAGGTACCTGCACCATAAATGCATCATCATGTCATGAACCATTCTGATCAGCACAGCAACATTTTACATAAGACATCTTCTCATCATCACGCAGGAGCTATTTAAAAGAGGAAGAAAACCAAGCAGATGCAAAGGCAAAACCAGATTTCCAGGGCATCTCTTCCCAGTGACACATAATAGCAGGTTCAAACTTTCACGTAACTACACAAGATTCCAAGCCAAATATGTTTTCCTCTAACAAAACAATTTTCCATAACATTATCTGAAATACACTATTATAAATAATTGCCTTACACAATGAAATCACAATAGGGATACTCCAAAGGCATGAATGCACAAAAGACAACCTCAAGTTTTGCAATAGGGACATCATTAGTAATTACCAAGGGAAGTAAGGGCTGAGTAAACACTGCTTTGTTTGCTTTTATTTGTACTGTTACATCTCCTTTCATTTTCTGGAATAAAATTTCTCCAAATATATATAAAATCAAGAAGTTCTAACTCTTCAGAACTATTTATATATGTGTGCATATTTGCTTTGTTAAATTAGTATGTGTATTTGCGGGGTGGGTGTACACACACATATATACCCATCTATATATGTATGCACATATATATGTAAATATGTATATATATAGCAAAAACCCAGCAGTGCAGCTGTGCTGAGATAAGTGAACCTAGCAGATTGCAAACATAAGCTTTGATGGTGAAATTCCAGCCATTCAATTTGAAAAGCACTCCATAACCAAACTCAGTTCTTAGGCTCTCAGATGCTGGATGTCTTCTGGGAAAAAGCCTGACTAACTGTTTGTCTTTTTAAAGTACTACGTTTCTAATTTTAAAATTTCCCAAGAAAATGATTTTTACACAGGAAAGAGAAACAGAAATGGAGATTCTTTATAATCATATGCAACCTAAAGCTAAAGAGCAAGGAAAATAATGGATGGGGTGATATACACAACAACTGGGAGAACAGACAATTCATTTTTGTCTATTTTTGTGGCTACATCTGCAATCAGAAATGACAGTGGCTTGTAACCTGAATGCACATGTGTTCCAGGGTGATGTCATTTACTTCAACAGGCTATCTACATTAAGGAATAGAAAAGACAATGACTGTGGTTTTGAAGAGTAAAAATGAGACCAAATCAAAACTGTCTTGTACAATCATTATCCCTAGGAGATGACTGGGCTTACTGCACATGCCTGCTTCCTTCATAGTGTTCAATAGTGGAACATACCAAGCAATGGCACAAAAACAACTAGTTTTTTGCAAAACCAGCAAAGGACAATTTCTTCTTCCTCCCCAGTATTAAGAAAGCAGTTAACTAGAGAGAGTCTGATATAAATTTTATAATCAAATTACCTCCTCATGGCCCAAAAATAATTTCTGCATTGGCAAGAAGTGGAAACTAATTGAAGGCCTGGCTGGAAAAATTACACAATAGTGGCAGGACATCAGTCAACTTAATAACCTCCTTCATAACTCAAGCTTCAAGGATAAAAGTAAAGTTACTCTCAACCTAAAAGAGAAGGGGAACATTAGAGAACTTGACTCCTCCAGCAACTTTTAAGTGTCTCCACCCAGCTGCAGAAAATAAATGGAAAATGAAAGGCATGGATATCTTGAAGCATTACCTCCTGGTAGAACTAAGAGCTCTCCTTCATTCCAAGTCAATAGCAGAACTGGTGCCAGCACACAAAGTTGCAGGCAGGCAGGGAACAAACTACACTAAGTAGACATACGGTCACTGCAGAAGGTATAAAACAAACACTCGTGTTGCCCTTATGCACATAAGATAATGAAATCCCTGCAGATAAATCATGGATTTGCCAATAAAAAGAAGACATTGCAGTACAAATTTCATTAATTAAGAACTGCTGAGAGAGGATGCTGACAATCGATGACACTGTAATAAGCAAGGAAATTTTCCTATACAAAGCTGCACAGAAAGTGTGGACACTTGTGGTTTTGTTTTAATGGTGATTAGCACACTGTTTTGACATTCACAGACAATATCTTTTGTTCTTCCATTTGGTAAACTAACAAATATAACTACCTTTGAAATGAGAAAACATGCATCAAAATAAAAAAGAAAATAATAGCGATTAGGAGAATTATTAGGAGAATCATTTATGGTTTATTAATAATCTGTAGAGGCAGCAGCAAAACACAATTAGAAAACCAAGTGAAATGACAGCCAAAGCAATATTGCTTTCAGCTTGAACAATTTTTTACAAAATGCTGTGCTTGCTATTCCCCTTTTCTACATTTGTTTAACTGCCTGGACTTTCATGGCTCTGTCTCAGCCTCATGAGTTTCAGGAGATGGGACAAGACTCAGCACTGACAAACATGTATGGGTGAAAATGCAAAGTCTGCCCACAGTGAGGCTTCTTGTTCCATCTGTTAGGCTGGAACACTTGGGTGCATGGTTTCCAAAGGTTTGGAAGAGTCTTTGAGAAAATATTTTTAATTAACAAATAGACCTGGATTTTAGAAATTCATTTCTGGTGATGAAACCACTCTATTCTTCTCTGCACACTCAAGATTACTGATAATTTGAGAGAAAAAGGAGGGTGCTTTGAGCTCCTGAAGGACTGGCTCCCAAAAGAAAGAGTAACTGCATTGTACTGCAGTCTTCTCCTAGCCAAGAATCTCATTACTGAAAAGCTTCAGGGGAACCTCATCAGCTGAGTCACCAGTTCCTTGTCCACATCAGCCTAGCCCAGCCCACTCATCACAGGGAGAGCAGCAGCCAAAGACATCTCATTTTAAACATCACTGATGCTTCTCCCAACAGCTCCAAGGTCTTCTCTGCTGCAGAAGGCAAATGACTACTGGAGTGAAAAATAAACCACAATGAGAAACCCAACACAAGAGCAGAACCTGCACATTTCTTTGTAACATCTGTAATCTCTGATGTTGTTTAATCAATACCAAACTACTTGATTTTAATGTCCCAAAAAATCCCACACCCACCTTGGGTTAAACTTGGATTTAACTTTGCAGGGAGACGATATGTGCTTAGGTTTTTCTGTGTTTGACATGCAGAGAAGAAAATGCCAACCTGGAAAAAAAGGTTGCTACCTCTCTGTAGATCACTCTGCGTGTGCACAATCATTGCAAAGGCAACAGCCAAGGCCACAGCATCAGATCAGCTGCTCTGCTTGGAAACCAGCCAGACAGTGATCCCTAATGTACTGACTAAGGATGAGCCTGTCTTCAGAAGAGGAAGAAATTTGTTTCAAATGCCCTGGAGGAATCTGAGACAGAAAACAGTGAGGTTCTCTCTGCTGCCCAGCACTGATTGAGGGAAGAGCTGAGAGTCAGGATATCTGCTCAGCTGTGGAGCTCTAATGACCATCCTGGCAAAGGGCACACGGTCAGCCCAGGCAGGAGCTGCTCTTTGGGAAGTGACAGACTAGCACGAGGGAGACTGTGGAAGGGAAAGTCAGGATGTACAGCAGAAAGTTAGGGATTTAGGAGGTGAAACACCAGATGGTCCTGGTGTACACAGGAGCAGCCTTTGAGAAGAGGGAGGTATGGCCATTCCAGCTAAGAGACAGCATTGGCAATGCCAGGTCTTTGATGGCTCACTTGTTCATTTGGCATCCTTTCTCACACAACAAATACACACACTTACTCCAGGCAACTAACAATTTCAACTTCAATTTACAGCATACAGACAAGTACTTCAGAAGCTAAAGGCAAAATATCATGTCTGCTGCTTATGAATTTTTTACAAGGTGGTGGGGTTTTTTTAAACTTTTCCTACTCACATTTATAGGTATAATACGAAAGCATTTCTTCATAGCTCTTTGATCTACACTAAAAAAAGGCAAATCAGTAAAATTAAAGAGTACTTAAGAGTACTTAAGAAAAATTTTAACTCCTTATCTCTGTTACTTACAAAAAATGTTTATCTGAAGATTTTTGCTATCAAAGTTCTGCCTTTTTTGTTAGGTTTAATTACATAAAACATTTTTAAAAAGGAGATCCTACTTATTGCACAATAGCAGCAAGCAATTCTGCTAGGTGTAGATTATGAAGATATAAAAGCAACTCATGCAGCACCACTACCACATTCAGCAATGCATTATTTGCTATTTTCCATGGTATCATGACTGGATGGTCAGGAGCGTGAGCTTCATTTTTCTATGTTTCAGAACACTTACTTTGGAAGTAACACTAAGTCTTCTGAAACATTAACTACGAGGTTTTATTGCTTGGTGCATCCCCTAGAACAACGTGGCATCAACATATCCCCAGACAGATTATCTTTTTTTTCAAACCTAAATGATTCTATATGAAAAGTCAAGTGGTAGCTTCATTTTACCTGTATTCTAGTTCCCACCTCTCACTCACACTATTGCTTGACTTTACTGGTTTTGTCCTTTTCCATCTAGAGCCCTATCTAGACAAGAGAAGAGTAGCATTTTTGTCAGGGAATTATTAATTGAAAAAAGGTCTTGGCTTTTCTGGGTAAGTTGTAGCCCTTAGTGCAAGTGCACAATGGGCAGGAAAGCCACCAATTGCATTTCTATCCCTTCTTTTTGCTGAATACAGTTATAAAGCCAGACTGTAATTTTCCAGCTTAGGGTATTTTTGTTCAAAAATGTTGATCCATTCATTGAAACCAAATCTTTTTAACAGAAACAAACATTCTCACAGCAAAAGCTTGTGGGATCTAAGATGACATGCTTGCTAAAATGGGAGAGAGGGAGAAAGAGAGCAAATCAAAGATCCTCAGAAAGACCTTCTCAGATATTTTTAATACCATGATTATTACCTATATGAAAGCAGAGATCCCAAGTGAAGAGAGCTCAAAATTAGAAGAGGGTATTACCCATATCTACACAGGGTGTATAAACAGCAGGACAGCAAAACCAGCCTCTCAAGTTTTATAATATAAACTGGTGCTCCAATCCAATTCATATCCATCTTGGTGATCTCTCACACTTTTTCCCTGAAACTGGTGAGCTTTTCCACAAAGACTGGTGGGAACAGGCCTGGGTTAATGCTGCTTCACAGACTGTCCTGACATCATCTGCAAGGATACTAACTGCAGGAGACAAAAGCATGCCAAGGAAGATGCTAACAATTATGCAAAAAAGACAACAGCAGGTCAGTGCTCCAGCCTGGGCACAGTTTGATTTACTAGCACAGCCCTTATCAGGCACTGCCAACAAATCTGCATCATCACTGCATCAAGTGGAGGGAAAACAAAACAAAACAAAACAAAACAAAACAAAACAAAAAACCAAAAACCCAAAACAAAAAAAATAAAAACAACAACAACAACAACAACAACAACAACAACAACAACAACAACAACAAAAAGAAGAGAATGACATTCCTCAGGGCACTTGTCTCAGGTGGAAAAAAACCCAAGTTCCAGTTCCTGTTCCAAATCAGGCCGAGTAGAGATTAACCATGTGAGGAAAATTCCTCTGAAGCAGCCCAGCCGGACAGCTACTGATCATTCTGGCATTTACATCTCTCTTGTCGTTTATTTTCTTCCACCACAAAAACAATCAACCACTTCAGCTTTGTCTCACCACAGCACTGCTCCTTGCACTGGATAGCTATGGAGAGCAGCTGTGGAGGAGGAAGGTGCATTCCTGACGTGCTCAGATGATGGAGCCCAGTGCTGGGACATACGTGGAGGAGCACCCTCCTTGTTGGGATGTTCACAGGAGAGAACAGACAGGTGAGAGGCAACTGACAGGGCAGAGAGACATCATCTGCACACATTCACCTGCACAAACTACTACTGCACAGCACTGCAGCTTCTCTCCACACAGAAAGAAGCCACAGCACAAGGTGGCAGCTAGGAAGGTGAGGTTGCAATACTCNAAGGGGAATCCCAAAGGAAAAAAAAAAAAAAAAAAGAAAAAATAATTTCTACCAAATTTCTATGATATTCTCATAAGATACTGATCATTCTGGCATTTACATCTCTCTTGTCATTTATTTTCTTCCACCACAAAAACAATCAACCACTTCAGCTTTGTCTCACCACAGCACTGCTCCTTGCACTGGATAGCTATGGAGAGCAGCTGTGGAGGAAGAAGGTGCATTCCTGACGTGCTCAGATGATGGAGCCCAGTGCTGGGACATACGTGGAGGAGCACCCTCCTTGTTGGGATGTTCACAGGAGAGAACAGACAGGTGAGAGGCAACTGACAGGGCAGAGAGACATCATCTGCACACATTCACCTGCACAAACTACTACTGCACAGCACTGCAGCTTCTCTCCACACAGAAAGAAGCCACAGCACAAGGTGGCAGCTAGGAAGGTGAGGTTGCAATACTCTGATGTGGAAGTGGAGGTTAGGAAACACACACATGAGGCTGTTCAAATCCTCTCCATCACTGTGCCCCTCAGTGTCTGTACCCAATTCAAACTAATAAAGCAGGTGGAGAAAAAAATGTATGTCAATAAGATATTGTTTTTATCAACTCCTTCCAGCCTCTCGTCTGATTTCAGTGGGACTGCTGTGGTCTGGAATTCTTTGCTGGCTTGAAGTCAAGAACTTGCCTCTCACTTGAGAGGTCTCTCTGCTTACCTCCCAAAATTTAAGCTCAACCAAATCAGGAAGGCAAAATCTTGCCTTACCCCAACTGCATTCTACACAGCTTCTGTTGGGTTTACTGCTATGATCCAGGAGCCCATGGCCATCACAAGAGCAAGATACTCCAGACCATCCAATGTTACTGCTGATGACAAGGCAAGGCTCCCAGTCAGCCTTTCCACAACACTTCTGGGAGCTCAGAAGGAGCCAAAAGCAGTAACTGAGGTCTCACCAAGCTCTCCAAAGCGCTCCAAGGAAATCTACTCTTGCAAAAGATGTTGGCTTGGCCTTGGAAAAATTCAACCTCAATATTACAGTGCATTGCCCAGGCCATTCCTATTTGAGCTGTGGATATGAAATCAAATTCCCAAATGAAGAAATAATTTGAAACACTAATTCATGTCTTTCTCTCATCTCTCTCACTAACTCCATTTATCAATATATTTATTTCCCTTTTGTTCTCACTAATACAGTCCCAGGAATAGGAATTTTGCCTATCTGAAGCTTCCCCATCTACTAAAAATCAGCGAGGGAAGAACTTTCTCAACTCAAACACTGTAAAAACAAATGGCATAAACCATGCCTCTGCTTCCCTTTTCTTGACAAAGTTTCTCCAAGGAGAGCAAGAGGACTGCAAATACAATAAACAACTTTCTAATGGATGTACTAGTAAAAGAAAAAGGCAGTTTCAACATAACTGTTTCCATTTCCTACCCCAAAAGAACACAGATTACTTTGTTATTTGTTTGCTCATAGAAAGCCTTATAAACAACTTCGGAAGAATAACAAAATCTGTCAAAACTCACATTTCAGCTATTTCAGGGGGGGTTTCAGCATCATAGGAAGGAACAAATCATCTGCCTCTTTTTCAAGAAGGCCTGTCAGTAGTCTCAATTCAAGTAATAGGTTCCAGGTGCATATAAGTATTCTGTAAGATGTTCTCAAACAATTCACCCTGGATTAGTTGGCACTGCAATGATTTACACTGGACAGGCTGGCTTCACTTGATTTAACAGAAGCTATGGAACAGTAAGGTACAGGAACTTACTGCCAATTTTTTTTCCTTTTTTTTTTTTTTTTGTCATGGAGTATAAGCTAAACTGAAGCAAAAAAACCAAACCCAAGCAAGAGTGACATGGTGTCAATCAACTTTATAATAACCTTTATAGCCAACACTTAAAGAAACAGCTCATTTCTAACACCATGAAGGCATTAAACAGAGTATAGCACAAAATGGCTGCTTTACAAATATTTCCCTCCAACCCCATACTCAGGGATAGAAATTAAATCTCCCAAATCAACACAAGAAAGAAACCTTTTTCTTTTGGGATAAAGAGTCTAGTCAAGCTGTCAGTGTGTACACAGAGAATCCTTTGTCCCACAGAATCTTCTCACGCGCTGGAAAAGCAGTGAATGAATGAATGAAAGAAAATACCTTTTTTTGACACCTTTGATGAAACATGCAAACTGCACCAAAAGACTAGACAACTGACACTGGAGAAGTTTAAAATCACTAGAGGAATTCAGAAGCAATTAACTGTTATGAACAAATTCCAGAGGGTTCACAATTATTATCAAATCAGTAAGAAACAAACTAAGATTTAATACCAAAAAAACAAAATACAGAACGCTACAACCCTCCACTCTTCCAACAAAGAACATCATGGAGTGTTCTAAAAAGAAGAAATAAGCTACTACCTCTTTTGGCACAAGGAACAGTCATATACAGCTTCAATGCTTGAAAATTAATCCCATATTACCTAACATCTGCTCTGCAATTATTGGCTTAAGTGGTGAATATTGGCTTAAGAGGTAAATACTAAAGGCTTTTCTCAGTGTAAGAGGTTTGCAGCAGATTTTGTGGTGTCAGAGAGGACACTTCACACTGCAGTCCAGAAATACTGACACTCATACATCAAAAGAAGGGAATGTACAGTTCCACCTCTATTTTAATACAATGGTCAAATGAGAGAACAAAATTCATGCATCGGGAATTCACCTCTGGCAACTTATCTCCTTGTAACATAAATCAGTTTGAGAGAAAATGTCACAGATAAGTTCCTCCTACATACTGAAAGAGGTTTGAAACTGTTGTACAGTACAGCCCATTTGACAGCAGATAATCACAAGATACCAACTGCTGTGAAAACAAATGCTAAGGAAGGCAGAAATTGAATAAATTAGTAGAGATACAAATTAAGTGTAGGGAATGCCTGTCCATAATATACTATTGATTTCAGTTTTCTGTTCCAGGATATAAAAAGCACTAACCAAAGGAAAGAATCATTAAACTACAACCCAGCAGTTTCATCCTTTAAGGGCCTAATATGCAGTATCTCAAGAGACATGAATGTAGGATTAGTTACATAAAGCCATCTAACCACAAAAGAAGGAAAAAGCTTTATTATATCTCTCCACTGTTGATGATTAAATGAAAATATATGATGGAATAGCAAGACCAAACATATATTACAACCCTATCACAGAGTAAAGTCATCTCTCTGCTGACTCTTCCATTAAGAAGGTGAGACAAATTCAGAAGTGAAGTGAGGAGGATAATACAACTTAAACTGAGGTATGAAACACAGAACAATCAGTGTTTAACAGTGTTTCTACTGAGATGTAAGGTATCCCTCCATTAACACAATTAAAAATATTTACCTTGTTACCAAGAAATACAATACACTTTAGGCAGGGCACTGTCAAGGTAAAGCCCTCAAGTTAAGAAGACATTTATAATTTCTATCTTTCAGACATATTCCATATATAAATCTGCCATATATAAAAGATGCATTCAGCTGTTTGAAATTCATCTGAACAATTACTGATGTGTGATTTGAATTCCTTGACACGACAAGAATTTTTTCTGAGATTATCACCTCCACACTGTGCCCAAAACTACCACTGCCTGAACTCCTTGGCCACTCTAATCAGTGGGGGGAAAAGCAATGTCTGTGGAAATGTATGAGCAAGTTAGAAAAGGACAGTTACAGGTATTGTTTCAGATTCTTTCAATTCAAGATTAACTTTTAAATATTTTAATACAGTAAATACTAGAGAAAAGTATAATCATTATAAGAGTGGAAGTCAGCTTTGATACTTAATTAGGAAAAGAAAAAAAAGCATTTAAGTGAGTGTGAAAAGATTACTATATTTTCAGTAGATCATTTCAGGAGCATGTTTTTGTGGTGACACCAACAGCCCAGCCTCAGCAAATGCCCAAGCCTGAGACTTTCACATGGAGAAGTTCTGTATCTCTCTGATAGTCCAAGGACAGTATTCAGCACATGACATTAGAGGGGAAACTTTGTGGGACCAGCCCTGTCAACTTCTTAAGACCCAAAGCCTTAAATAGTTGCATGACCATGTCTCAGTGGAAGTATTCATTTTTGATGATTCTCAAAAGGAAGCCAGCAAAAAGGAACAAAAACAACAACTACATAAAACTAGACAACACAGCCTGAACCAGTAAACTCTGAATCATGTAAACAACTTTAAGTTTATTAACAAAATTATAAATTTAAAAAAACTCTACAATTTAGGAAATGTCATTGATCCTTGTAAATTCACATATTTGTACCAATATCCCTAGACCCATGCAAAGAGAGGATGGGTTTCTACTCTGATTTATTTTCAAAAACAAGAAATATTTCCCTAGCAACTGAATAAATGCACCTTTTTCCACTTTTTAAGCATTTTTATTTTCTTGTACCATAGAAATGGTTTAACTCTAGAACCATTAGTTGCCATGAAAGCTCTGTAAAATAAATGAACAGGTACTTGTGTGATAACTAATTACATCCTTCAGTTACTGCCAGCTTCAGCCTTCCTCACCACCATTCAACTCCTCACTGCAGAAACATAAGAGCTAGTACTGGCCTCTGTAAATTAGGAATATAGCTGCAAGGCAGCAGTTCAATTCTAGTGCAACTTTTTTGACATCAGAGTGATAAAAGGCTAAAGCTAGTGCAAAGGAGTGGAGTCAGGTCTGGCATTGCTACTTTTCTCACTAACTATGATGACTGCTGTGACAGAGACTTCACAAGAAGTTAAGAAGTAAAGGACTGTTACAGCCAAGTCCCTGGTCAAGAGGTGGGCAAGGTCAGAGATGGAATCCAGCATCGAAGAAGCAGCAATTTAATATAAGCCATTCAAATGCTTCCTTTGAACACCTACTTGTCTTTATTGTCATCCATCATAAAAGAACATTAAAACCATAAGAGGAACTACAGGAGATGCCTGTCTGGTTCCAGCATGATCCATACCTAGGTCAGCCCTCATTTTAGCACAGTTAAACTAAACAAACACCACTATGGCACACAGGCATCTTTTCGTACATCTTGGCACAGAAGAGACCTGAACATGTTTATTAAAAGCCTAAGGACATATCTAATGCTATCCAGGAGACATCCAACTACCCCTTTACAAGTTTGAAAATCCTTTTATAAACTTGGCATAATGATCCTTGGGAATGTTCTCCTGGTTTGTTTTGTGGTTTGTGTTTTGGTTGGTCTTTTTGTTTGTTTTTTTACAAACAGCTAAATTGCAGAAGATGGGGCCTCTGAGAAATAGAACAGAAATTGACTTGGAGCATCTTCCAGCACAAGGTAATTGTCACCGTGCTTGCTAATGAAAACTGGTACGCTCATGTAAAAGAAACAGACATTTTGCTGTGTTTGAGCATGTCTAGTTTTTTGGGGTTTTTTTTGTTATTTTGTAGTAAGACTGTCAAGAAGGAATTATGGGACTGTACACAAGAAAATAAAAATAACTAAGGACCTAAAGCAGAGCTCACCTGTTTCTTGTGCTAATGACTGTTTAGAAGGTGCACATTTGAAAACTCCTTTTTATTCTGTCAGAGAATCATAGGGCAGTTATCTTTAATAGCTGTTGCTCAGACAGATACATAAAAAGTATCTTATTTCTTTAGCAGTCTTTATTCTATCAAAAGGATAATCCTTAAATGCTATGTGTCATTCATTTAAGTTTTTTAAGGCTGACAACATTCTGAGTAAAGTGCCCTGCCATTCATGGGAAGATGTAAACCCATAACTGGAGGATTTTTTTTTTCTTTATTAAAACTGCTTGCATTGTTAAAAACTAACTGGTGAGGAGGTGGACTTCCAGGGCCAGGCTTTGTCAATCAGTGTAGCTACAGTGACATGACAGTTTTACACCAGCTGAGAATCTGGTCCTTGTGGTTATGAACAATAGAGAACTGGCTTTTCACACCCTTGGTGGCAAGAGACACATACAGAGAAACCACTCTTCCCCTTCCCTTGAGACTTTTTATTAATCTGCACAATGTGTTTATCCAAACACTATAAATATTGACAACAACAATTGTTGCTACACAGCAATTTTGCTCTAATTTGGGTTCATTTTTTTAATGCTCGAATACATCTACTTTCATTAGCCAGCATAGGGGCATCAGAACTTACCTGTGATCTAAATGGTGAATAGAGAGAATAACCCCTGAATTCAAATGGGCTTGTTTTAAAGTCACCAGGATTGTGAATTCACATTTATTTCTTAACTTCTGAAAAAAGATTTCAGCTGTTTCTGGAGATGCCTTCACATTTCTTGAAGTATCTAAAATAAACATAAGAGGAAAAAACACTCAGTATAAAATCTTATGTTACTTTACATCTTCATTCAAATAGCTTACAAAATAACAGGCTATTTCTGAGAAGCACAACTGAACAGAGAGGCAATAGCAGGGACCAAAGTATTTAAAATATTCGTTTTGCATGCAGTGGGAGCCATTCCAATGAAAGAGAACACATTTTCTAGGACATTATTGTGTTCTGGGGAGAGGTGGTGTTTTGTTTTGATCCAGAGTGTAACTCGGACTTTCTTCAGGGATGGCCAGATGGTACCTTTAATATCTCATCCAAAGTTTGGGCTCACTCACAGTCAAGTGCAGTGACAACACTAGGCATGAGCCTAAACCCTGACACATGACCTGTGCAACTTTTTAATGACTTCTAAAAATGTTATACCTAATAGCATAAATACATAAATAAATAAACTAATTAAAAAAAACTAAAATAAAACAACAAACAATTCACTCAGCTTTAAGTAATAGTTTAAAATTCACCACATTTTGAAGTATTTTATCACTAATTAATTGCTCTATGCTTCAGTTGAGTAGTATTTTCCTGCTACTTCTTGCACAGGATGTCAAACACTTGTTAAAGTAATGGCACACATACAATAAAGATTTTACTGTTAAAAACTCACAGCCTAAACTGATGCAATATTTCTACAGAATTTGCACATAACATGCATAGAAAATAAAAACAGGCTCAAGCTTAAAACCTCTAGAGAGATAATTTACAAAATAAGATATCAAATGCTAGAAAAATAATTCCCAATCTCCAGAATATATTATACCAGAAAAAATTAATATACATTTTTAATGCACAAAATCAATTCATTAGCATGTGTAATCAACTGTGTAGGAACTAAATCAATTCACAAGCTTCTTGTCACAGCAATTTGACCATTCTGCTCTACTTGAGGACACTAACTCAGGAGCAGCAGTAGAGAGCTAACAGCAATAGAACTGGTGATTTTCTTTCAGCAGCACTGGAGCTGAGCTCTCAAGTTCACCACTCTCAGCTTACACCACTGTTCTTAAAAACAGTTTTATTTTTTAAGTTGGACCTTTGAAGATGCTGCTCTCCATTAACAGAAACAGTTTATTTTGGTTTATGGATCAGGAATATTTTTAACATCTGTTTAAGAAATGCAACAACCTCTGAACAGTGTCACACCAGGTTGAATTTCACTTGTTTTTCAAAAAGGGGAATCCCAAAGGAAAAAAAAAAAAAAGAAAAAATAATTTCTACCAAATTTCTATGATATTCTCATAAGCAACTGATGAAAGAAAGTACATGCTTAATATCCCTACCCTTAAAGAAGGCCAGCCCATACATTTATAACTATTCCCCCCTTCCTACAGGCCCTTTTATCCCAGCTGGAGCTATTGGGATGCAAACACTGCACTACAGATGGCCTGTGCTTTAGCAAGGAAACAAAACCCCACCATCACATGGAGCTCTCCTGAGCCACCTCATCCTCACCGCTGTGCGAGAGGCAGGGGAAACACAGAGCTGTCACAACACCCACAAGACAGGAATCATTTATGAGGTCTCTTCACCCCAAATCATTACCTGATCAGTACACTGAATGAGAATTTTCCATCCTTTACTCTATAAAATCTTATCTGGGTACCCTATAATCATTCATTGTGGCCTCAGATAACCTTCTTGTGTACAGACAATAGCATCAAGACCTGATTACATCATGCTGGCAGCCTATATACTCAGATTATCATCACACTAACTGCTAGAGTGTTACATTGCCAAAACACATGGCCATTCAGTTTTGGTACTGCAAATAGGTCAGTTCATACTTGCTGCTCAAAAAAGCTACACAGCCTTTTGAATTATTACTACTCTTATGAAGCACAACACTCTTTGCTCAGGGCAGGAACCAGGTGGATTTCTTAAAAGCAAGATGATGGAAAGGTCCTTGATCTGTCAGATCCATTCTTTTCACACTAACACAAGAGTGCAAATCCCTCCTTCCAATTGCCTTTGAACACTAACAGTAGGTGCTTGATAGATCACCAGCTGTGCTCAATAAATATTGCTTCAGGCTTCTTCTTGATATTTGGCTTCCAGTAATCAGTTTAAGACCTGCCAAAAATACTTTACTGGAACTGGACTTCTTCCATAATAGCTTGGAAAAATCAAACTGATATATCTCAGACAATAATTTGCAGTTTCTCAATAGTTACATAAAAACCTCATACTGTGAACATTTCTAATACACAAAACCAAAGGCATAAATATTTTCAACCTGGAATGCAAAAATAAGCAGAGAATTATTAGTTTAAATGAGAAATTTGTCTTTAGCCATGAGACATATATTTGGGGTTTATTTTCCTAGAATATTGCATGTGTTTGATTTGACCACACCACAACAACTCACAAATCCATAGTGATCCATCTTTACCTTGCAGAAACATGAAAGCGACAATTAAAAACAAAAATCCAAACTCAGAGCATGTCTCACTCCTTGTCAGGGCTGGATCCTTTAAGATCTAACATTGCAAAGCAGTCTGAAAGCCCAGTAAAGAAAACCACTGACCATAAGACCTGCAGGAACTCAGCCCTTCAGAAGACAAGCTTAGCAGCTGCCCTTGCTCACAAAAGCCCTCATTATTAGAACCCATTTTCCCTCTCAGAGACAACCTGCAGTCAGAGCTCTGCAGCACACACCAACATCACAGCACTGTTTCCTGGAGGTGTCAGGAGCAGACACTGTCATTTCAGCCATGTTCATGAGATAATTACTGCACTGCAACAAAGACAGCAAGTAACTTTCACCAGGACTCACTCCACAAGTCCAAAGGACTCCCACCAGTCCAAATGGATACTGGAGAAAGAAGCAGTTTTACCCTTTGTGGTCACCAGCCTTTAACTGCTCTCATCATCCCTGTGGTGACAACTGCATTCATAAACACATATGAGGAAACATTACAGGCAACTGATCAAGTCTTAACTAATCCAGGTGTGCTTCCCCACCAAAAAAAAAAAAAAAAAAAAAAAAAAAAAAAGTGGCAAAACAGCCAAAAAAAAATAAAGGGGGGANCTTCACCACCAAAAAAAAAAAAAAAAAAAAAAAAAGGTGTTGGAAGCAGCCACAAACAAGTTATGGGAGGTAAGTGGGAAAACTTCCATACACAGCACCCGCAGCATACTAAATCACACAGGGGAAAGACTTGGGACAAGCCATTCACTACCATTCATTTCCAGTCCACAATGAAAGAAAACAGTTATTAAATTGAATGAGCAACTTGTCCTAGCAAAGGGTATGCTCTCAAATTTTTGAAGAGCATCTAAAAGCAAACATGCAGTATGAACTGAATTATAAAACAAATTCCTGCAGAATAGTCTTTGAAGGAGGCATTCTAACTAATTGAGCTCCACAGTTTGTTTCATGTGCACATAATCAGCTTTTAATAGCAGCATCTATAAATCAATTCTGCATCTAACTGTAGGTCTGCTGAACTATCCAAATTAAATTCTAGTGGTTTGTGAGAAAAAGGAGGGCTGAAGGCTAAAATGAGGCTGAAAAGATATAATTGGCTCAATTTTGTTTCAATTTCCTACACTAGGAGGGATGAGCGTCACAAGAGTATATTCACATCCTGTCACTTTCCCATTCTCAAATTTTTGGTTAATATTTTTGTAACCAGGGATTTCACACAGCCTTCAAAGGGCAACTGTTGACTTTATATGGATCTTTTATTTAGGTACCAAATATAAACTAAGCTGCACCCAGCCAATGGGGCAGCATGCAAAGCCATCCCAAAAGCAGAATCTTTCTAAGGCTGACAGAGTAGAGTAGAGTTTAAGTAGAGCACAGTGCATTCAAATTCAGGAGTTGCATTCCTCTAATGAAAAATGAAGATATAAAGAAATAAAACAACCTTTATTAGACCAAAGCCTTGCTAGACGTGATATGCATTAAATCCTTTAGTAGAAAGGCTGGTTGCTTTGCTATCTGAACTAATATATAAGATCAGCTCATAAACCATTTTGAGCTACTTTACCTATAAATTTTTCTACTCCCTTCTCAAAGATTCCCAGTTGTTTCAGAGGGAGCAGCAAAACAAGCAGCAGTAGTTTTCCAAACCCAAGTGAACCTGAGCTGGATTCTCCAAGGCTGTGTAGGAAGGAGCTCTGCAAGAGTCTGCGGGAAAGCGCTGCGGTTCTACCTGAAGTCTAAAAGACTTCAAGACACAGGGTAAACACTATCCCTGTAAGACTCCCCCTGGGGCCATTCCCAAAGGGTGTGCTTAACCTCCAGGGCCCAGGAGCACTGCCCAGCTCCCAAGCCTGGGTGAACTCTAGGACTACAATCAGAACATATGTCAGGATATAACCAGGTATTTCCAGACCTCTATGCACCCCATAAACTGGGTCCAACCTGGCCTCCCCAGAACAAACACTCACAAATGCCAGGAACAAGGACTCTAGTAATTAATTTCCCAAGTGGCATGATCAGGACCTTGGGATACCCCACAGACTGTTTAGGTACATAGCCCACAAACTGCCCTTGTATTTTTGATACCACCATGGTGTGGTGTGTCTGCCTTCTTATTTGCACTGAAGAAATGCTTCAGCAAGGATGCATGCAGATTGAAATGCAGTGGATGAGAAGGAGAAAAGGAAGAGGGCAAAATGCTCTTGAACTGAGCTAAACAATCGAAATAAAAACTGACTTGAAGCCAAATCATTAAATCAAATAAAAACAAGGGGGGAAATGTCACAGTTTGTTCTTGCAGCATTTGGGAAGGTTCCAGCTGCCTTTGCTTTGTAGCTTCCTCTGTTCTGAATGTCAGCTACAGCTTTGGTGTGTCATCCAGCAAGGGCTTTCCTCCAGCTCAAACCACGTGCAAAGTCCCACAAGTCACAATGGACTGACACAAAAGACTAGAAGACCTGCTTCTGAACACATTTTTCTCCAATTATATTGGCTGTTCATACTGAAATCCATAGAAAACAGTAATCCAAAACTCCGGCTCACCTACATGCTACATTGATGTTTAAAGTCATTTTCATGCTACATACTTTGATGTTTAAAGTCATTTTGGCACAGCTGAGAACATGAATCCACTGTGGGACAAGAGGAGGGAAAGGTACTGAGAGCCTGGATAACTAGGCTTGAATTAGGACAACTAGGCAAATCAGTGTTGCTGATCTGAAACAATCAAACCATTATTACGGACCTAATCTTGCTTGTTTAAACAGGAGTAGTTGGTGCATTTGTCTAAATGATCATGGTTTCATTTAAAGTGCTTCACTTGAAATGTTTTCTTCTCCATGGTCAAAGCCCAAAGAGAGGTTTTTGCTCGGTTTTTTAAGCTTGTTCACTCTCTCGGTTTTTTCTAAGCTAGAGAAATATTAACAATTGTCAACTATTAAAAAAACCCTAAAAGTAGAACATATTTAATGGGGGTGGGAGGGGTGTGAACCTTCTACCTGGTATGATAGATAGAGATAATTGAGTGGTAGCAAACTCTCAACTATTTTTTCCTACTCCTGGCACTTACTTGGATGACTCTTTAGGACAGACTTTGCAAATTCATGACTGTCAGTGGAAAACAACAGCTGCAATATAACACATATTCCCTGTGAACTGACAGTAATACCACTGAAATCTGCCTAGAAGCATTCTGCAAGAGATGACAGAAAGCAAGTTTGGGGGTGATTATTCTAGTGGCTGGGCTAAGCCTCTGAGCTTGTATACCAACTGGCTGCTTCTGGAAACCAGGGCCAGTCAGATGTGACTGAATCCTTCCGCGATGGATTAGGTACCATGGCTCTCTCAGTCTCAGTCTTAACCTGCCAGAGCACAATGCTAAGACACTTAGACATCTAGCATCTTTCTTTGGGCTGTTGTCTCTTCAGTAGAAAGGGAATTTGCCTCAGGATTACAAGTGGGAATTGTTTCCTGTAATGTAAAGTAGCCCAGCTGCACCACAAAAAGTCAGGCATGCTCTTCCAATAATGTTAGGTCCGTGAAGAAGGATTTCATGACTTTTGGACTCAGTAGGCAAAAAGTAAATAAAACATAAGTAGTTATAGAAAAGGTTTTAGTGACTGTATCTGAAATAGCTTATTTCTGACAATGTTTCAAACCTTTTGCAAATGACAGGATAAGAAACCTAATCGCAGGCAACGTGTAGGACTCCAGATTGAACGTGTAGGACGCCAGAGTAGAATTCTGTATTCTCAGCACAGGAGGCTGAAATAGCTGATTTACTAACAAGCCACACAGATCCTGCCACACTAGATTGTTAATAAAACAACTCCTACCAAACTGCCACAGAAAATGAGAATGTGCTCTCCTGAACATTTCTGAAAGGAATTTTAGAAATGTATAGATCAACACAGGGAAGCACCACACATACAAAAGAACTATCAGGAATTTTGAAAAGCATACATGACACAGGAAACTTCTCTTCCTTCTACACGAGAAATACTGCCCCTTTCAGAGAAACTATGGCATCATGCTAGATACTATCACCAGGAGAGAGGGTGCTACTCAGTGGGGACCTATTACAAGACAGCAAAATAATGAAGATAAAAGACTTCTGTTCTTGTTACTGAAATTCCACTCCCAAGAAATTAAAATGTGTGCTGCATGGTATGCTCTGCAACATGTATTTATCATTGTAATGCTTTCTGGTGATTTATAGGTTCCAGGTTATCAATTATATGATACAATAGCTTTTTTGATTACCAGTTTTTCCTAGTCTATACTCCAACACTATTCTTAAACCCTTTTTAAGTTTTGAAGATGCTTTGTATGCGCTCCCTCAAAGGCAGAATCATGTACTGCTATTTAGAATTATGTTGTTTAGGTTTTTCACAGTCAATACCACTATAAAACCTACTATGTTTGAACAAGGACACCGATGTAGCATGGAGTGGGATCTCTTTTGTTTCTTCATTTCAATGGAGGTTACAGCTGTATTTAAAAGGTTACAGCTACTATAGCTTTATAAATATATATGTGTATATAAACATGCACACACAGAGCTCCCTTTAGGCACAAAGCAGCTTTTTAGAAGCTGCTTGGAGAAAACCTTGAAACCTGTGGAGAAAATCAAGCCTGTCTTGTTTTCCTTGCAGCTGCCATCTGTGGCATATGCACCTAGTTATGCTTGGCTGCATACTGTCACATGAGCACTTTGTGTCAAACTGACCCAACAACAAACAGAAATATCACACCAAGAAATGCTGTTAACACTGGGACATTGAAGAGCAGAAGAAAACCAGTGCATCATCTTCCAGCCCTACTGGTACTGTAATAAGGGCATGACACACATAGGAACTGCTAAAAGACTGATTTTATTTTCAGTCCCTCAATGTATAGCATGGCCAGGATTTTAACACTTATTCAATTCACAGCAAAAGAAGAGGACAGGAGGAAGAGGAGGAGATAGTGTTGCCAGTCTTTTCCAAATGAAAAGGCAGGCCACCTAAGGTAAACAAAGTCTAATCAATTAAAAAACAATGAAGTACAAACTTACTGGCAATCATAAATCATGCAAGCAGATTATGCTAGATGTAGATCAAGCTGCATTACATGCCCTACCCTTCTCTCTGAAGATATGACACAACTCAAATTCTCAAATATATCATATTCCAGTGGTGAACCATCATACAATGACAGACCACAGAAGATCAGCATCCCCTGTGGCACCTCTGAATTAAGATCATGCTCGGTGTAGGCAATCCAGTACCCTCTCAGCAACACACCACGTGTCCCACTCACTTGGTTCTCACTGTGCAAGTGTCAGTAAGACTTACTCATGCTCTCTGCTCTGACATTTTCTCTCAAACCTCCTTTTGTTGTGACCAGTATGCTGCTCCTGAGGACCTAACTCCCACAGCCTGTGTTTCACAGATTCATTTAGGCTGAAAAGGACCTCTAGAGATCATCTACCCCAACTGTAATCACTAGAAAGTTTACCTTTTTTCCTCCATAAAGAATCTGTTTCTCCCTCTTGGTAGTGGATTGGAATCTCTCACCCTAGTTTTCCTTCATCTCTGTGTTTCTAGGGTATAAGTGGGTTTTGCCCACATTAGGGTTAATGGCCTTCAGCTCACCAAAACTCTATGTGTTAAGAATTTAAGTGCTGATTTCTTTTCATACAACACAATGGCAATCTTAAGAAAGCATTAATAGGAGATAATTTTGCAGATCACCACAACCATGCATGACAGATTAACTTCTGGCACAAGAGAATGGCCAATAGTCACTAACACAAAGCTCCAGAAAACTTAAACCTGTACCCTAACAACAAAAATGGAGCAGGGCAGGGAGGCCAGCAGTGGAAAAAACTGTATCTGAATACAGACACATCCAACAACTCTGTTGTTAGGCACAGGTCTCCAGCAGCAGACCGAGCAAACAGCAGCAGATGGGGGGAAAATGCAGGAGACTGAACTGTAAATAGAATTCAAACACCAGCAGAAACAGGAAGTGGCAGAGAGACCACACCTGAGGGTAGGGGGAAGGACACCAATGCCACCAACCACTGGCATACTTGGAAAAACCTCTACTCACAGGGTATCTGTTTTGATGCCAGGAAAAGGAAAGGTTAGAAGGTTTTGAATTGTGAACGTCAAAGAGGAGAGATATCAAGGAATCTCAACTGTGAGCAGGGCAGACAGGTAGAAAATACAAGGATGTCTCAAGCCAACCATTACCAGAGCTTTCAAGAAAGCTGGGAAAGACCAGAGTTCAGATTCTCCAGAAGTTCTTATTTAAGTCAGGTATTAATGCTTCTGTGAATGTGCCCACTCACCCTGATGAATCAGCTACAGGTTTAAACTCATGCCCAATTTATAAGCTTGGATGAGTTAAAATTATAAAATGTTTCTAGGTCCTAATTTGCTCTTGTAGGCTTATTTTAGCCAGGCATCATCAAAATATATATAAGTGCACCAAATAACAGGTTTCAGGAGGATGCAAAGGCACTGGTTTGATAATTGTGTACCAGGTGTTTGATGCTACTTTGTGTCTTTGAAAAACTCTCCCTATTCTAGATCAATTTCACCACCACCCCCGATTTCCAGAGTACAAAAAGGCCTAAAGGATCATCCACCCATTCCTTAGCCTATTATGTGAATAGCTATGTACAATGAATACAACGTAGCTAATGTTTCCCAGATATTTTATTTCATGCTATCTTCTAAAAAAATCAAAAGTATGGAGATTTCCACCACTTCTTTTCAGCAGCTATTCCACAATCTAAACTAGTTCACTGTGAAAGTCTCCTTTTATCTTAAATCCTCTCCATTTGTAGTATCATTACATTACTCTTACCTCTAGCTCTTTGAATACTAAATAATTCCTTCATTTTAAACCTCTAAGAATCTTCTAATACTAGACACTTATCACACAACACTTTTGTCATTTCTTGGACAAGCTGTACATACTCAAATTCTTTCAAAAGCTTTTTTACTAAGCCAGCCCTTTTGTTACTGTATAATCAGGTTTGCTGTTTTTCTTTTCAGTCCCTGCAATTCATTGATATTTTTCTGAAATCCAGAAACCCAGAGTGAATGCAACAATCCAGATGCAATTTTTTTAAAAAATTCAAACTCCCAGTTCTCTTACTCCTATATGCTTTCCTTATGCTAATGGTGTGTGCAGGGATTCTTAATAAGAGCAACACTGAACAGGGTACACAAGGTTTTCCTCAAGTCTGCCCTCTTCCTTGAATGAGAGATGAGCAAATCTAGGGACAATTTCAAGTTCGAGGCATATTAGTTAATGTTACAGAAAATTTTAAGAGTGCCTTTGGAACATCCAGGGCACAATATGCAAATGCATGCTTAGGGAGCTATAAAAACACAGATTATTGACCTCAAAACTAGAAAAGATCCTTTGGAACCCTTCTGGATCATTACACAGCCATATCTAGAGACTGATGGACTTCCAGAGTCAATGCTGGCACATGCCATCTTCTCTGTCAGGGTAAACACTACGGATGTTACCACCATCTAATTATACTTAAATAAGCATTTATGCTGGGGAAATTGCATAAACATTGCTCTAACAGAGTGAGCAACTCTACAGTTGGAGGTCTTTTTCTTATTACGCTCCATGTTTTCAGAGAAGGAAATAGCCACTCAAATTCCACTAAAAGAGTTCTCAGTTATGGATCGCTGGCAATATTGATTGTAATGGCTCCCTTGGAAACATTAAAGCCTATCATAGCAATGATGGTGCTGCAGCAAATATGTTAATCTGCTGAAAGCCTTTTGAACATTGTGTCTTCTGAAGGCTCTTTTAGCCTACTGGTCCTTTTAGACCGTGCCCACTGCTTTAGCACCTTGCAGCAGCCCAGAGCTGTCAGCTAAAAGCCAGTTTTCCAAGTCTGTGTCTCTCTGAAGTCATCAGCATTGCACCATCACCCCCCCCCCAAAAAAAAAAAAGTGTTCACCAAAAAGGAAAAGCAAATAAAATCTTAACAAATAAGAAGAATTTTTTGCTGTAAAATTCTTCCATGTTGAAAATGGCTACGGAATTATTTTTTGTTTTAATCTGAAATATCTAAGTGAACATTCATAGTAGGTATTTATTGTGGAAAACATGTCCAGGAAAAAAAAATTTAAAAACCAAAGTACCCTTTCTTCTCCTCAGATCTTCCTGAGAGGAAATCATCAGGACAGTGCCGAGATGGAAAACAATAGTATTTCTTAAATATTGATACAAAATATAGAGGAATTTAGACAAAACAAATGGACAAATAAAAAAAATTAAAAAAAAACCAAACAGTGAAAAATCCTTTTTCACCCCTTATTCAGCTGTACCTTAGCAGTACAGGTAGGAGAATACAGCTGCTCAGTGGATCTGCATCTTGGCACAAAACCAAATGGGACAATATATAGGGAACAGTCACTGCAAGGAAGGACAGTTTTCCATGACAGCTATATAAAATTTCCAGCCCTTATCTAACTGTTTTTAAATAACTTATGAACTCAGCGCTGCACCTCCCTTAAGACTCAGTGGAAACAGTGAAGTTAACCATACTTGGAGTTATTTTTCCAAGGCAGCACCTGTATACCCTGGAGGATACAGACTAGAACATAAGATGGGGAAGAAGGGAGAGTACAAAACCCATTTCCCACATCTTATAAGCAAAAGGTAGGGGGAAAACAGACATTGCCAATAATCTAATAGGGATGTGCAGGAAATGCTGCTGTCCTTTGTGACATCTCACTGGAGAATGAGCCATGCTGCAGTGGGGGGAGAAACTATAAAAAAAAGATTAACCTAGCAAGTCTCAAGCACACTTTGTGACTACAGAACTATGCCACAGCAAAAGTAATTACATAAGGGCAGCAAGACCTCATTTTCCCCCATCACTTCCTCTTGCTAATGCAATCCTCCCCCAGTAATATGGAAAGATGCACTTGACAGCTACCCAGAAGGGTCACTGTCCTCTCTCTCAGGGCACACGTGCTGCACGTGCTGAGTTCTCTCTGGCACACAGGACAGATGCTGTCCTGCTGACAACATCACATCTTTGAACTTCAGCAGATGAACTTCAACCACTGTCCCCTGCCAGGAGAGGCTGCCAGGTGAGCAGCCCCCTGCACCTGCCCACTCTTGATGGGGACATCAACATGGAGAGCACCTCTTTGGCCCTGCTCCTCGGACCATCCGGGCCCTTCTCACAGCACCAACCAGGGCTCTGCCCCACATCCCCACACTGACACAGTCTGAATGTATTCCCCTCTCATACAGGCCTTGGAGCTGTACATCACACTCATCTTCAGCTTCCCAACAAAAATGACAGGGTGAGCCCTGAGATAATACAAGCTACAACAAAGATTTTGTACTTGTATTTTAGTAGTATTTTAGAAGATGCCTCATTGTAAAGGTGTGAAGAAGCAAATGCAATTCTGTCTGCTGTTAATCAGTATGAATTGTTTGGGGCAATACTGAATGTATAAACAAAACATGATTGTTTGCATTAACCTGAACAATTCATTTTAAAAAAAAATTTAGAGATTCAGTGTCCCAATAGAAAATAGACCCCTAGGGACTTCAATTTATTGCAGGTATCAGATACAACCTGGCTGTGAAAAGCACAGGCTGAAGTCCACAAGAATACAATAAAACACAACATTGCTTTAAATGATGTCACACCCTGCTGATAAATAAATGCAGGTATTAATTCACTTCAAAGGCTGAAGTATCAGAGACTGGAGATGTTAGTTGTCCTACCAAGCCCAGGTAAAGCCAATCAAGTCATGCTGGAATTTAACAGACTGAAAGGTGACAAGAGCCCATATCAAGACACTTGGAAAGAGATGTGAGCATGAAAATCATGGGGGGACAACAAAAAACAAACAAACCAAAACCCCCAAATAAAAAACAACTCTAAACGCCATAAAGGGAATATTTAATCTCTGAGATTACTTTCTTTCCCTCCCCAGAAAAAGCTCACTGCAGAAAATCAAAAGAAAACAAAACAACAACAAAATAACCATTTATGTAAAATTCCTTTCCTTGGGATGAATAATGACAATTTTTAGAGCTGAACTTAAACAACTTTGTTGCTTAACACTTACACTTCTGAGATAGTAACACCTAATACACACTCTCAGCAACATTTTTTTTTAAACTTTCAGCATAAATCAGTTGCAATCCCCAAATGCCACAGGCCAAGTTTTACGTAATTCCTTAAAATTATTTTGTATCAACTCCAAACTGATGATTCCATTCAGGGAATACAAGCTCTTCTCTCAGTTTCCATATCTGCCATACATTAGGCTCCCACTCAATTTCCATTTCACAGCCCTACCCTCTTCTCTATGATTACAAGCATCAATCAGAAGTCCACAATATTTAAATCTTTCTTCCATAACTTTTCCCCCTTTATTTTACAGATAAACCAGCACAACCAGTTAGAAAGCAACACAGTCCCCAGTTCTGGGCATATTCATGAATATTCAGTAGGGGTAGGTGTGTCATAGTTCTCCATGCATTAAAATTCATGTTTAGGATGGAAAATGGATGCAGGATCCTCACATGCCACCTCCTTTTTTGGGCAGGGTCTTCAAGCAGTAGACACTTCACAAAAACCTCCTCTTGCTACCACTATTCCTCCTTCCCAGAAGAGGCTGATGAATATTAAGTTCTTCTGGAGCAAGGGGATGTCTCAGAGGAGGAGCTGGACCAGGAGGTTCTAGCAAAAGAAGCCCAGCTCTTCAGGGCTCTCCCTCAGCACCAACCTGGCTCCCCAGCAGCATCAATCACAATCCTGGCAGTGCCCCACCACAATGGTTACTGTTTGCACAGGTGCAGAGGTGACTTTACAAAGTTCCAGCAGTGGAAGGCAGCAAAGGGAAAGCTTCAGCTGCTTTTCCAGACACACCAAAAACCTTTCTTGCTACCACGCTGTCATAGAGCAATTGCTTACATTAGGCATTTCTAACAGGCACTGGTCTACTGAAATTAAACTTTGATTAAAACTTTTGTTATCTACAGATGATCCCGATGATGGAGGTCCCACATTTTGGGATTCAGTGTTTCTGAGAGAAATCAGTTTGCATGCAAGACAAAAAGAGGCTGCAGATAGGTATTCACTCTGCAGTCAGCTAAGCCAGTTGGCAACATTAACATCCTCGTTCCCAGCTGTCTGCTACCACTCCTCTGGGAGACGGATACAGCTGCAGAAAGGGGATTTTACGGGACTCTCTAATCCATGTCACTGCAGTCAGACAGGTTTGCTCCTGAAGCTGGCAGATTTTGCCATCAGCAGACATGGGAACACTCACATAATCTTTTGCTTTGGAAGAGTTGTGGGGACAGTAACCTCTAGCTTCTGGGCAGTGACAAGCAGCTGGGAACAGTAATATTTTCAGCAGGCTCAGCTGGAACCTGGAGAAAGCATCTGTGCATAGTTTCAATGGCAGGTGGCAAGGAAAATGCAGCGTGTGTGAAGAGCATAGGCAATGTAAATGCTATTTCTGTGTGAGAAAGTTTACTCACCTCTGCTTTTAAGGCTTTATTTTTAGCTTCTTTATTTAGTACATGTCCAGAGATGACATCATCAGACAAAAGAGACTGAACTTGCCAAAGGGATATAAGATAGAGTAATATTGTCTTGCTAGTATTTTAAAATAACTTGCTAATGATCCAGTCATACAACAACAGGTAACAACACATCACTTATACCAAGAAGCCTATTTTAGGGGGCTTTTTTCTGCCAGCATTTTGTGCCAGCCAGCACCAATTCAAAGAACAGTACTGCTGAGTCCTTTCATTCATCCCACTGACAGATTAAATTATTTTCTGGTGTTTTACAGCACATCTTGATCCTCATCAAAATTATGGTATATTTTGCCTCTAAAATTGTCCTTCCTCATCAGGAACGCCAAAATATTAATTATAACCATTTTGGGAGTTACATACCCTGACACAGGAATAAAAAACCAACAACAAAACAAAACAAACAAAACCAAGGAAACAACCTCTGAATAAATTCCAAACCCTGCATTCAGATACATCAGCTCTCACATTTCATGACTGACAAGTCCTTTTCATCTTTTCATTAAATACATGTTTCTGTGTTTGTAACCATCTGACTGCACTCTTCTGTGCACCTTTTAGCTTTCTCTTTGAGGAGCACATACACCTTTTGATGGCCATATACTGTCCTTACACATCACCTGGCTTTCATTTTTGCTGCCTCCCACCACTTGATTCACTTCTACCACTCTCCACTGGTGCTGGAGGCAGTTGGAAGGTGTCTCCATTACTACACACACACACTTTGTCTTTGGACAAAGACAGTCTGATGCATAGCATCTGCTCTCAACAAGAGAGACCTATCAGAATACTCTATCTATAAAATACATAAAATACAGAATTTAAAGGAAAAGTGACAAAAGGTTATTGCCTAATGAAATGCCACAGGAGAATAAGTTACTCTTGCAGCCCTTCTTTAGATTGTCACACCTCAGAACACCATTTCCTACTGCCACTTGAAATATCTGGCTTCAATGGGACCTTGCATGAGCTTAATATTCTATCTCCTAGTATAGACTTGAGTCAGTCATCCAAAACCCTCATCATCCTTCAGCCTCTGTTGTTGTGGTTTTGTCTACCTCTTCTAACTCCCCTGCAGTTACATATGCAACAAATCCTCTTGTAGCAAGATGATTTCCATATTTGCACAGGAAAACAGCTACATTGGACTTTCATCTTCACCTATCTCCTCAAATCATATTAATGCAGTATATCTACAAAAAAGAACTATAAGAATGACAATGTGTATTTCTCCAAAAGCCTTTTTTTTAACTACATTAATTACATTCCAGTCCACCCATCTGGTTTGGGCTTTTACCCAAGTGTCATCCCTGTTTTGCAAAGAGAAGAACAAAGGTGTTGAAAATTTCACTGACTTATGTAAACAGTTGCCAACAGAGAGACAGTTGTGAGATAGATTTTCTGACTTCTGTTCTGCTGCTCTGACCAACAGAGGAATAATTTTTCCTCTCAACATATTTTGACATAATAATATCTGCTGTTGGCTAGAAAGTGCTGGCAGATGTTCACATACAGCAACACTAACATTTTTGAAGACTTCCTCCTGTTTTCTATTCATAATTGTATCTTCCCACGAGCTACACTGGAACGTTTTACAATTACTTTGCAAATCACATTTCCAGAAAAAGAAGTCCCTGCAGCTAGCTAGACCCAGATTACAGTGGCATTCTGTTGCTATCATCCATGACAACCAAGGAGCATCAGACACCTAAAAAGCTTTAGAATCCAGCACCTAAATCTGATGAAGTCAAGTATGTGCACACACACTCACAAAAAAGTCCGAGTAACAGCAAATTTCAAATGGCTACATTATTTCTAAATCAGGAACTGTACAAGGAGCAATCTAAATTATCTTGACTGGACAGTCCCAGACTAAAACTGCTTTTAGAGAGTAACTGCTTACTGTTTTACATGGCCTAGAAATACAAGTACTTTTGAAAACCCAATTACACAAGGGAGAATTTGCCAGAACAGCGAATCAGATGCTAAACCCTTATATTGAAAATTAATGGTACATCTAATTAAGCAGTCAAAACTGACTTTTTGCCTAGAAACAGAAGTAAAGAGACTATTCTTCTTTAACTATATGTATAATTTTCCCATCACATATCTTTAATTGTCTATTACCTGTTGGCAGTTCAACATGCCACATTCATAATTTCCTTCTAAAATACAGAACAGCATTTAGGACTTCTGAATGGTTTAAGATTATGTAAAGTAAGACTTTACATCAGTTGAGAATGCAGTCTATCAAAAAGGCAATGCACTAAAATGTCATAAATAGGTATATGATACAAGAAAAGATTCACTCTGAAGAAACCAAGAGGCAAAGGATCACAAGTTGGAGCTTCCAGAGTAAGTTCACAGATCATTTAAAGTAATTTGCATCATTCTCACAAAATCTTTTCTGCCTAGGACTAAGGCTTTAGCTGGAAGAAAGGAAAACCCACACAGACAAACCCAATTCCAAGGTAACACACACATGCATTTGAAATTCACATGCTGCAAATACATACATTCCGAGGCACACACTGCAGCAGTGTTCCCAAAGCGTGAGTTCTAAGAGCAGAACAAAAATGACTAAGTGGACCCAGTGGTCTGATCAAGGAAGGAAATGTCTCTATTTCTAAATGTGAATTCAAAAATGAAAATCTCTCTGCTCAGTAAGGACCCCATTCACTACAAGAAAATCAGTAGTCATCTTATGCAGTAGCAGAGAAAATTATCTCCAGTCCTGCAGGGCATTAAAGACTTCCTAAGGGACACTGAGTGACTTCAACCACCATTTAGACACAAGTGTTTTCATCCTTGTTATTCCATCAATTGTTCTCAAGAAAATAAAAAGGTTGCTGTGAAAATTTAAAACTCTGGTCTTCTTTTGTTACAAATAAACTGCTAACCCATTGGGGAATTATCTATACTCATAATTGCAAAGAAAGAGGGAAAAACTTGAAAAAAAAGTAATTGTTTAGTAACCCAGTAATTTTTTGTCCTGATACTGGGAAAATACACAAGAAATTCTTATTCTTCCAAACCTCTAATTCCATTACCACTGAAGACAAAGTAAGTTTTAACTTCCCTCCACTATACTATAGCAAAATGGGGCTTCAACTCAGAACCATACCTTAAAAATTACACCTATTTAAGGTCATCAACCCCACTGACACATAAATGCATTGCCATTCTACAGAGGCTCTGCTCTGCAGCCACAAGCCCATCATAGATGTTTAAAACCAGCATGTGCCAGTGCTTCTGAATGCATATGCCCATGTGTCTCCACATTCATGTCCATAGTGACACATGCTGGCTGTTCCAGGGAAGAACACCACTAGAGAGGTCACCTTAAACAATAATTTTAACAAAAAAAATTTTTTAAAAAAGAAAAAAGCATTCGGCCACTATTAGGTTCTGATAAATTATCTCATTAACGCAAACATGAAAAAGAAGTTCCCTTTCCGGTTCTTGTCTCCCTTGAATCATAACTCTTCTGTACATGAAACACAGCCTCTTGCCTGTTGCACTAGAAATCTGTTCAGATCCAAGCTGAAACTCCTGAACTCCTGTCATGGCACGAGAAGCCAACAAGCAAGTTCCCCTATCTTAAAAGTGCAAGTTGATGTGGAGATTTGCTTGTGCTTCATCAGATGTTGAGCCACGTTACTTCTTGTTTAGTCATAGATTATAAGGAGCATTTAATCACCTTTCAGAAAAGAGTCGTGCTTCTAAAGGCCAGGTTTAGGCTTTTCTTTTATTATTATTATTATTAAGATAGAGTTGGAGATTTTTTCCTGAAAATATTGCTGACTCCAGTTTCAGTTAACATATCAGTATGTTATTAAAGTGTAATTCAAAAACACACTGGTAATGAGCAAGTGTATGAAATGTAACCAATGGCAATATATTCAACGAGATACTGAGAGTTATTTTACAGTCTTTTATGAATTACAATATAAGAAAGTTTAATAATTTTTAATAATCTCTAATAAAACTCCTAAATGTATTTTTGGAAGACCAAAGACTACTGTTTTATTTCTATTCCAAATATTAACAAAGAAACAAGCACAAGCACTAAGAGAGACCAAAACTCATTCTTTGTTTTGCAGGAGGGGTATGTCACAGAAGCTCCAAACGGCCACTTCCCTTTGGCAAAAAAAAAAACCAAAAAAGGTGTTCTTATTTTCAGCCATCTGCCTCCCTCCTCCAGGGACACTTCATTTCAGCATTTTGCTTGATTCACATAAAACTTTCAGTGAGGTTTTCCTTAGCTGGAACTGGGATATGTTTAGCGTTTCCCAAGTAAAGCAGTAGAGTGGGTGGTGCTATTATTCATCACCGCACCCCACGACTCACAAAACATGCCATCTGCCATCCCTGTTCCTGCTGTACTTTAATTAAGCGTCTACCAGTCAAAGAAAAAAAAATGGGGTGAGAGAGAAAAAGACTTATAAAATAATGGGAGGGGAGCTGTAAAGAAGAGTAGAAGAAAAGGGAGCAGGAAGGGAAGAGACGGGATCCCGGTGTCTCAAAGCGGTGGGGTGACCTGGAGGGGCGCGCCCCGTGCGTGGCGCCGGGGCCCGACGGCCACGGCCGGAGTTGCGGGGCCGCGGCGGCCGTACCTGGGAAGAGGAAGGCTTTGCTCCCGTTGTGCAGCCCCGGCACCTGGCGCACGCCCTCCGTGGAGCCTCCCAGCTGTAGCTCGGACAGCACGTCGATCTGCAGCGAGGGGTCCACGCCAAAGCCTGAAACTGACCCAGAAAGTGCCGTCACCCACCCGCCGACGTCGCAACTTCCCGAGCCTCCCCCTCAGCCCCGCCGCCGCTCTCCGCACCTGCGGCTGCCCAGGGGCCGGAGCATCGCCGCCGCGAAGCTCCGCCGGCCCCGCTCCCGGGCACTCTCCCGGCGGGTCCAGCATCCGCCTACCTGGCCCCAGGCAGAGGAGAAGGCAGAGCGTGCTCAAGCGGATGCCCGACTCCATGGTACAGCGATGCGCTCAGTCCATAGTCCCCCTCCTCCGGCTGCTGCGGGCGAAAAGCCTCCGGGGCACAG
>VZRX01011751.1:0-110238 GCA_013398075.1 Notiomystis cincta | reverse complement strand
GGCAGCGGACGGTCGGCGCTGGCGGTGACCCTCGGGGCGGTCTCCTGCCTGTCGGCAGTTCCCGTCCGCCTGTGCTGAAGTCACCGCTCGGTTCCCGTCCCGAGGCGGTGCCGTCCAGGGTTTGGCGAAGCCTCCGCCTGATCTTTGAGCACGAATAAAAATAATTTGGGAAAGGCGGGGGGGAAGGGAAGAAATCAGGACGTTTGCAGTAGCTGACTGAGATGGGAATGTGGAGAGCTGGCGCGGGGCTGGCAGCGGCAGGTTCGCTTGCCCTGTCGCTAAAGGACGATTCTACACAGCGGTCCTGTCCTCTTTAACAAACCCTCCTCCCGCCCCAGCAAGTGACATTTCTGTGCCGTACTTTGTGTGCCTATAAAGGGGGCTAAGAATAGCCTTATTCTTTCCTTCCCTTTCATAGACTCCCAATGTGCAGGGCAGAAATGTCTTGTTGCCGGTTTGTCAAATTCTGCAGGATAAAAGATTGGGGGGTTAATTTATTTTTTTCCCTAATTTCACATGCATGTCAGTAAGACACTGACGTCACCTGGTGATTCCTGTATTGTTTATTGACCTCCCACAAGTTCATCCTCTATGGTCTTTGCAAATAATAAAATCTTTACAAGTAACCTTTCACATCTTTCTCAACAATACCTAAGAAGGCTGAAAGGAAAAGCAGTTTTTTCCTTCACTTTTTTTCTTTTTTTTTTTTTTTTTCCCAAGATGACCATGAGAGTCCATGGCAAATCTCCTATCTGGACTAAATTAACCAATTGAGATACTAAGCATCACACAAAGCAAACATCCTCTTTCTTATAAGAAAGAAAAAAAGAAGAGAAAGAGAGGTGTCTATACATGAAAGTGGGAAATGCAATCCATCCCTCAACCCCAATCCAGAGCAGGGGCGTTAGAGTTCAGTTCCAGTGTGCCCAACATGCATGTCACCCTCAGAAGAGCTACAGGCTTCTTCTCCAGTTGGTGGAGGCAGTACAGCCACTTCACATTGCAGCTGACCTGAAAACAAACAAAAAATAAAGGAACCCTGCTGCTGGTACCACCCATGTAACTGGTCACACAGCATCCCTGATGTTGTATCTTGCATATCAGAGTCGTCAGTGACGTCCCACCCCCATGCCAATCAGCCCAGCACCTCTTCTGCACCAAAGCTTTGCCTCCAGCCTGCTGCTGACATGGACCTGTGCTTCCAAACTCATGAAATCCAAGAGCTGCCAGAGCAGTCTTAACAAAGGTTTCCTTGGGAGAGTTAACAGGCGACAGCCACGTATCAGTGATTGTTTTCATGCTATTTCCATCACATTGGTTGCAGATAAGTCAGCCAGAAGCAATTAATTGGAGAAGAAATAGGTTCAAAATCTAGAACAATAACGATGCATAATGAGCCCCGCCCACAGTTGGGACAGGCACACAAGTGAACAAACCAAAAGTGAACAAACCAAAAGTGAACAAACATCTGCCCTAAATCCTTTGCAACTGCCAGCAGAGAGTGACATTTGCCATTAGCTGAGGCTGCCAAAGCAACATGACCATGTGAATCAGGAGAAGTCCATCCCTTTAATAATCTACTTTTCTCTCAAAATATCTCCAAGGAGTGGCCACTCATATTCACATACATGAAAAATCACTCAAAACACCATCCAACCTGCTTTACCTGTTCCCCCAGACCCATGTGGAGCCCAGGACAGACATTATACATATTACATGGAGCTGTGTTTCTGCTATGTGAAATGTCAATAGTGACAGTATTCAGTTAACCAAGAAGTAAGTGTACAGCAAAATGACAATTTCTACCAATGAGGAATATTATATTGATGATTAAATCTTTCTAATAGTTGTCTAACTGTTGAATCACTTTCTGATCACTCTAAAAACATATAGTTTCACAGTCTTTTGGGGCATGTCCCATCTTAAATTTGAATAATTTGGAAATCCCTGAAAGAAAATGGGTTTTATACTTTCAGATGGCTGGAATACTATTCCTTTTGATGGAAACTATGTGTTTTAGCCAAGAGAACTACAAACACTTCATACTGAGGCTCACCATAATCTACTTCACACATGGAAAGGGTGGCAAACCTGAGAAAATGGTGCATCATATATCTCTAGTAACTATGCATCAGTAAAAGTGTTTCCCATGTTAAGCAAAGTTTCTGTCTAAAGAAGCCCACTTCAGATACTAACTTGTACATGTCTCAGCAGTTTTCAAGGCTCTCCAGAGACTAGATGATCTCAGAGGTAGTTTGGGTTTTGCTTGGGTTAGGATGATTTTTGGTTGGTTGATGGGGGTTTTTTTGAGTTGGTTTGGGTTTTTTTGTCAGTTTGGTTGGTTTGGTTTTTGATGAGCTAAGATAGTTTTTACCCATACAAATGCTAGAGGTGAGATTACTCAAGGAAACATCTGTAGAAGACAAGAGTAATCTTTTGCACTTGCTATGAGATTTCTCTTGTGACTTTCTTTGAAATACTACTTGGCCACAGGTATTACTACATCTACAGTAAAATGACCCTCTCTTTACAAAACCTCTTGGATGAAATGGCATCCTGTAATCCCACAGCAATGGACATGTCAACAATAACACAAACACATTTTGTCCAAGTATAAGCAAAAAGGCTTCTTGAGGAGATGACCCTGGAATCAGTCACCAGATCTAATATTCACAACAATTTTCACATCAAATGAAGAAATAAGGGATGTGTTACAACCCCTAAATTCATACATGATTTCATTGCAAAGGGAATATCATACTTATTATGCACATATTAATTACACTCATATTAATTACACGTATTAATTACACTCATATTAATCATATAGTAATAAACTGAACCAAGTAGAGCTCTTAAACCATGCAGAAGACAATCCTGCACCAGGAAAGCATTACTTCTCTTACTGCAGCTTATGTGGGTCTATTTATTTTTAAAGAAAAACATGAATATTTTATTCACAGTAGTTTTATCCATGTATTTCTATGCCAGAATCTGGCTAGTCCATGTGAATTTAAGAAATACATAAGGAATTGTCACTGACCTACTTATAAAACACTGATGCAACTTTTTTTCTGAGAGTATATTGCAAAACACACAGAGTTGTTTACTCAACACTATAATAGTGCTTTAATGCAGCATTTATACAAGAAATATTTGTAAAACATCATGTTCCATAATTAATACTTTTTGAAGTGGAACAAGAAGAATAGTCTGTTTCCACAGAGAAGCAGCTTTTTAATTTGAGTAAATTTGGTATTTCTGGGGATCAGGGCTTTTTATTAGTTGCAGTCAGGGAAAATGCAAGAGGCAAATTAGGTTGCAGCACTTTCTGTTAATACCCTTCAATGAGGACTTCTGTGTTCACCATTATAGCATTATGATCCATATTTTATGTCTATGAAAACAGTCATATGTAAAAACTGTACAGTTTTTGGGTGATGTGTAAAATGCCATGAGGGACTAAAGTGAGACGACCATACCCTTTTCTCACTCCTTTTCTAAGTGATGGCTTCAAGAGTGAAGAACAAAGCTCAGATGCTGGTTTTGAATAAACCCCAGTTGTTTATCAGATAATGTTTTCTTGCCAGCTTCCTGACTAGATCTGTGAACTTCTTTTGTGGTACCCTGTCCCTTCAGCACATATGCCCCTCTATTTGTATCTGCAAAGCACGAAGACTGTGCACAGTCTTCTTTTCCCAATCCCCAGATGCTTTCTGACCTTTAGCAAAGTCCTCTCACACAGGTGCTCTCTCTTTTTTCTCCTTCTCACACAAAAACTTGTGTGCACAGCAGCTGCTTTGCTCATCTTCTCCTTGCAATTTGTTAGTCTTGCAGCCTCCCCGAGGTGAGAGATGGTACCAGTATTAGCATCCTGCTCACTGCAGGCTACACTCTGCCTTTCTGACCAGGAGAACTTGGGATTTAAATCCAGCACTTGGCAAAGCCCCAGCCAGAGACTGACAAACTGAGTAAGCTACACACCCAACGATGACAGTACCAGCCTTGTTAAAAAGCCTTGGCATCAAAGACATCGCTCTCAAGCGTGCATCAGCTGAGGAGACATCACCCAATTTTAGCTACAGTTATGAATGTTTCATACTGATTTGATATCGCCCCACTTGCAATTGCAAAATTTACTTGCTATCAGAATATAGAGCTGTGAAACAAAGGCAATAGCTATTTAGGGAACACACCTTAAGTCTCTGAATGTTTCATGTCTTCCTGGGATTCTATATCATCTTCACTTGATTATGCTTCACACCTTGAGCCTAAGGTTGCAGCTTTGGCAAGCGTACTTGGTGCAATCAGCAATGGAGAAGCAGCACTAGGTGTGGTGGAAATCAAAAGGTTGTTGTACAGCCACATTCTTCTGAGTGCAGAAAGAGAAATGGAGACAATTACATTAATGAGAGGTAGAGATGAAAGTATTTTTCAGAAGTTTTCCCAAAGATCCTTGCTTGATTCAAGGGCAAGGAAGAAGTCTGAAAGTGCTGGTTGTGCTGTCTTTTCCCTAAATTTGAACTTAGAATCTTCCAAATTGCAAGGTTCCACATTAACCTTCCTTGCTAAAGTCTTGTTTTTTATACTAGCTTTATTTTCTTTCTCCAAGAGAGTGCACATCCCTTTGATGTAAGGTAGAAGTGATAGACTGCCCTGCTGGCAGCCTTCACACATTATGATGCCTAAAAATGTCTTTTCACAGAAAATGTCAGCTAGGATTGCTGGCATTGTATTTGGTGCATGGAACCATATGAAATAAGAAGAGGATAGTTCATGATCAAGATTTAATTACCTCAGTTCTGTCAGTCCAGATCACAATAACAATTAAGCAAGATTAGAGTTAAATTACCTTGACCTAACTGTGGCTCTGTGTTTTGATCATTTTCTCATCTGAAGTATTATCCCATATTAAAAAATGAATCAACATATCCATCAGAGATATTTATGATAAAGCTGGCATGAAGAGACTTTAATCTTGTATGTTTTATTCCTGTAATAGAGAAAAGAAATCTATGCAGCCCTCACTACAGCCAGACACTGGTTGGAGTACAAGTCCCTAAAAGAAGGTGGGTGTAATTTTATTCCACCACCTAATATAATAAGATAATTCCATCTGCAAGTATTAAAATAGAGAGATAATTCCTGGTAATAGAAGACTCTCTGTAGAAAGCAAAGGGAAAACACCGTCTAGTATCTGAGAATCAAATTAGAACAAATTCATACTTGACTCAGAATTTTTAATGACCACAAGAGCCTCAAGGAGTTCTCTAGGCTTTATTGCCATTAAAAGAAGATGCCATTTTAGAGGACACAGGTTTGTGTTTCACACACACACACACACTGAGGGATTTTTTTTAGAGCTTTAAGTCCTGGTCAGAATCCGTGGAGAGATTTCAGGCAACTTTGGATCAGGGACCAAATCCAGACCCTGTCCCAAGATCTCAACCCCATCCTCAGACCCCACTCACTCAGAAAGAACAAGACACTTGTGATGCTGGGCTCTCCTTTCCTTTCTGTGCGCTCAAGCTCCCATATCAACAAATTTGCCAAATCCAACACCAATAGTTTAAAAAAAGTCCAGTCTGCCTGGTGTGTCCTGAGTGGGACCACCATGGAACAGTCATGATCCATTTAGTTTTCAGTTGAGCTAAGCTAGATTTTGGCTCTTGCATTGTAGAGAGAGGAAAAAAGTAGTTTAAAACATGGTTTTGACCTCAAAGGTACAAATTTTACATCTCCTGATATAGTCTAATTGCTTCTGCAATATCAGGAGAGAAAGCATCACAGGATCTCTTAAACTGCCTGACAAATAATAGGCTTTTCAAACTTGATCTGTGCAGTTTTCATGCACAAAGTTATATATATATTAGGCAAATGGGAATAGTTGCAATGATTCTACCAGTCTATCAAATAATTGAGAAGGCCTTCATTATTGTGTAGTAGCAGTAACATTATCGAACTCCAGTTCTTAAAGGACTTTGGGATTCTCCTGCCTGAAGAGCACAATACAGAAGACTGGGTGTGAGAGATATGCTTACACTCTGGTGCAGCCAGACCTGGCTCTCCTGCTAGAAGACCTCTAAAGCCATGTTAGCTCCGTGCTGCAGTGCTGGGACACGCTGGGTGGCTGCCAGACACCGGGAGGTGCTTTAGAAGAGCACTGCACTCTGGCAGTGCCTGGAGATTTCTGAACCCTGTATCACTGCAGGGACTAAACATGCCCAGCTGCCAAATCTCCCTGCAGCCAAAGGGAACCCTGACTTGCATCATTAGGAAGAAGAAATGCACACTGTACCTCAGCCCACACCTCCTGGGTTAGTTACAGGGATAAAAGAAACCCCAATTCCAAAGAGACAGAACAGTCTGGTAATGAATTTGATACAAAATTCTAGAGTGCAAATGCTGCATTATTTTGGCATTGTTTTTTAAGCCACAAAATTTAAATTCTTAATTAATATAGCAAAATCATTACTGAATATGATACAAAATAAATTCCATTTTTTAAACTTTTGAACAAACAAAAGGAAAGATTTGTGCCTATATGTTCTTAAAAATTATCATCCATAGATACTTTTATATTTTAGATCCCACTCCTTGTCCCCTTAATAGCAAAAATGCATGTAGGGCTAGGATGACCATGTTCAAGTACTTGCTTCATCTGATTATAACATATGCTTCATCCTGGCTTGTCTCTATTGCTAGTGAGCACCTAACTCTTGAGTTATTTCTAGCAGAAAATTATTTCACCATAAAATGCTTGATTAGTCCTAATCTAAGTGGTCTGTTTTTCAAAAGCCTGAGCACTAGGCATTTCTCACAAACATCACTTGTAGTTGTACACATTACTTATTCAAGCACATGTAAATCTAGAGATCATGTCTTTTAACAGGCTTGGGTATGGAAGGCAGACTGTTAATCAGGACAGATGGTGGTCAGTGTCTTCAGTGCATAACCACTGGTAGAAAAACAACTTTAGAAGCTGGGAATCCCTTGCCTTCTTGGGTTTGAGTTCTAATAACTGTGTAATCTTGAGAAATTAAATTAGACATCTAAAATATCATCTTCTTGGATGAGGGGAGGAGGACTCATCACAGATGTGTAAATTACAAAAAGGTACAGAAATACAGAAGGGGAGGGTTACTGATGGTTGAGAAACCAGTACTAAGTTGGGAAGAAATGAGGCAACTGTGAATAAGAAACTCTTATTAGAAGGGAATATCAAAAGATGTTCAATGATTAGTTTGTTTAGAGGAAGATAAAGGCAGGAGTTAAATTGTGCTACCTGAACCACTGAACAGAACTCAATGTGTGTAGGAGAAACTGACCCTTAGCACACAAATTCTAGACCTGAAAAAACCAAATCCAGTGCTGTAAACACAGCACATATCATGAATCAAAATGATTAAGCATGAAGAAATACTACATGTAATGGAGTTCACTAACTACTGGATTTGTTTCAGAGAGTATGGTCCCAAGTACAGTAATTACAATGAGAATAATTATGATTGATTTACATGAATATTTACCTTGAAGCTGATAGAATTACAAGTTTGGGTGAATAGACTCATATTCAAGCTCTATAACTTGAGCAAGGTATCAGCATTTTAAGATAAAATATTAGCATTTAAACCAGCTCTTTTTGACCCAGAGAAATAATTATTTTTTAAAAATGTTAGTCATAACTTTAGAGTGGAAGCAATTTATAACCTGTGCTTTAGCAGATCTCCACAATTCAGAACAAAGAAACAAGAGAAGGCATAGGATAATTAAATGGTAAAATTCCAGGATTAATTTTTATCTCCAAGCATCTTTCAGGAAAAGATATTCAGTTAAAGCATAGCAAACAAACTGGAAGATTTGACAGGCAAGATACAACTCCTACAGCAAGTTGAACCTCAGAAAGTACACAAAACCAGTCAAAGGCACGATGACAAAGAAGCAATGCAAGTAAATCACATATGGAGAGCAGTGTAGGTTTACTGGACTACTAAGTGTGAAGAATTAAATTACAGGGTGAGGAAAGATTGCAATGAAGGTAAATGATTCATTTGGGTGTCAGAAAAGAAGGGCTGAGAGTGAATCTTTACTCTGAAGTTACATGCAATGATGTGAAAGCCCTGTTGGATAAAAGATATTAAAATTATCACTGGTGTAACGACTTCAGAAATATAAGTTCCAATAACTCATAGTACCAAATGGAATTCATCAGAGGATCTGAGGAAATCCTAAGAATGGAGCACAATTTCAGCCTACCATAATTTATCATTAAAGATATGTAATTCATCATTAAAACAGCCACTCTTCTGGGTAACTGGAAAATGGCCAACATTGTAGCAATCTTTAAAATAGCTCTTAAGAATGACCCTCAGAACAGAAATCTAAAAAGCTTTAATTCATTAATGGGCAAAATAGTTGAGAAAATCATTTAAAATACATATAAAACACCTACAGGTGATATGTAGGAGAGAAAGAAAAAGATCAGGATGAATAAATTGCAAGTCAGCACTGCTCAGCAGAGATAAATTGATATACTTATCAGTGAGGATAAACTGTGCTTTTCTAACCTGTTCAAATGCTACAAAGAGGTAGCAAAATATTGACTAAAAGAGAATCATGAGATATGCATTTACAGAGACATTTGATAATATCATTCACCACAAGGCTTTTAAGGAAACTCAGAAGCCCTGGGGTAGGAGATAAGGTTTTTTTATGGGTTAAAAGAGAGAGAAAAGCATGGGGATAAATGGCAGATAACTGGGATGAAAAGGTGGCAAGAGTGTGATGCCACAGGGACTGTGCCAGAGGATCACTGCTGGGATTAATTCCACTCTTTCTCCAGCCCCATCTATTTATTAATGACCAGGAAGAGAGGGAATACAATGAGATGGCAAAACTGCTGACAACACAAAGCTGTTCAATTAGATAAAACTAAGGTGTCTGTAAATAACTCTTGTGACTTGTTGCAAAGCTAGCTACAGGAAAGGAAATTATGTTCAGCATAAGCAACTGCAGAGATATGGCCATTAAACAAACTGCTTAAACTGTTTATACTCATTAATGGGGTCTGAACGAATTATGGGAGAGCCTTGCTGAATTGTGTGTAGGAGAGAACTACTGTATTTTCTTCCTTATTTACAACTACAGGGACTATTTTAAAATAATAGCAAATAATACAAAACATCTCCTGTTTGTCTGTTTAAGTAGTTGGGATTTCATCTTATCTGAATCTTTCCTACTCTCTGAGTGCTACTCCATACAGTGACATACCACTGCTGAGAAGGGCAATGTCTGCCTCTCTCTTCAGAGCTGAGAAACCTTGGCAAGCAGATGGTTCTGAGCAGTGGGGCCAGCTAAGCAGTCTGTCATAGCCTCCTTCCATCACCCAGTCTCAGAGCCAGAGGACTCCTGCTGCGGGAGCTCTTATATCGCTTCATAAAAAACACCGACGACATGCTAAAGATAGCCTCTGCTAACATGGGGCAAGCCAAACTCTGCACAGAGGGAAAAAAATGAACAGCCTTTCCATATGGCAAGATATTTTTCACAGATTACAGTGCCTTTGGAAGGGGCTTTGCTGGGAGCTCCGCTTTGGCCAATCCACTGAAGAATTTCCTTCCCATTTTCTGACCCCAAGTGATTCCAGAAAACACGAAAGGCAGAAGAAAGAAGAGGAAAATTCCAGAGGTGCACTGAAAACCTTATGCTGGGTTTGAACCTCTTTTTTCCTTGCACAAAGGTAAATATGGAGTCACACCACAAAGTCCAGCAATAGGGCTGAGAGAGAAAGCAGCCTGTGGAAGGACCAGCACTGTCATTGCCAGAAGCCAGCCCCACAATATGGGTGCTGCTGGCATGACCATCTGTTCTGCTCAGTCCTGTTCAATCCTGAGCAGAAAGAGGATACAGCTGACAGGCAGGGATTGATTTCCCATGCCTATGAGAAGATTCTAAATACTTGTCTTAATATCCCATTGTCACCATGCTTTAATGAAAGAAAAAAAGTAAACATTTTCTCACTCCCATGATGAACTTATACATCAGTGGAAAGGGGAATTCACTTCTTCGCCTATTGACTGAAATACTCCTTAGGGGGTGGGAATAACTCAATAGGGAAAACATTAACCCAGAGCAGCAAACCTTTTATGAAAGCCTGGGGGGAGGGAGGAGAGTAAAGGGCACACAACACAGAAATAGTAATCATGCTACCCCATCTGACCTTTCCTGCTTGTACATACCTGCATTTCCCTGCATTTATTACAGTTTAAAGCACCTTTTGAACACAGATGAGCAGAAATGCATATGATCTGAGCTCAATACCTTTTACCTTGATACTAATTCCTTCACAACTCTGCTGCATATTCTCACTGGGTACATTTTGGAGCATCATCTTTAGCTGTTTTCACAGCCATATAGCATGGCCATCCTATGGTAAATGAGCTTGTTCACCTCTCTTTCCTCCAGTTCATGGACCCCTTTCCTACAGCAGAAGTTCTGGTGATTAGTCTTCAAGGGCATGATTTTGCACTTTGGATTATTAAATTTCATGCTGTTTCTCTTCTGCTGTTCCACAAGGTCATCTAATTTTTCCTGCATAATAATCAAGTCTTCCTCTGGACTGTATTAGCTGTAGTACCAGCTTTGTGTCATCGGCAGATTTTCTAAGCACATTTCTAGTTCTTACACCAAGGTCATGAAGGAAAACAATGAGCCAGACTGGGCCCAAGGCTGCCCTCACAAGCAACAGAACTATTGCTCTGCATTCCTGTTATCCAGCAGCCTCCTCTGTTCTACAAGGTCAGAATTAATCCCCTGTCATTTCTTACTCAAATATTAGTTCCTGTGAAGCACACCCAGTCTCAACACTTTCCTTAAGGCTAGAGAGATTCACTCTAGTTTTTATTTGCTTTTATCTTCCATATTTCTTCCCTAAGATCTCCTCTGGTGTTCAAATAGGATTTGTGATTATCTCCCTCAAACACTCCTTTCTTTTTTCTTTTGCTCTTGTCACAAAGCAGCATGTTTCTCTCTAGGGATAGCACCAGCAGAGGACAAGAACTCTGCCACCATCTCCTGGGGAGAAAAGAAGCTACTAATCAGGTGAAGTGTCAGGACAGATAGAAGTAACGTTTGGGTCATCACCAGATCCTACTTTTGTGTTGTTGGTTTGTGGTTTTTTTTCTTTTCCCTTTTCTTTTTCATTAAAACTTTAATAGGTTTAACAAACATGTGGGCTCAATATTATTGGAGGCATTTCTTTCAAAGAACCTGAGAGACTAACTGAAGGAAAAGCATGTTCAGGAAAAGCTCCCTGTACTGGCAAGGACTCCACATAGATCCTTGCAGCTTTTGCAAAATGAAAGAATGCTTGGGAATAGAGGGAAAGATGCTTGGGAAAGGCAGGACTGAAGGCGAGGCCATGCTGAAAGCAGGGTGAAACTGCAGCCTGAGGACTTAGAGAACAGAGAGGGAAGAGAAGGCAGGACTGCTGAACAGTGACAGCAGATATGCTTATCCACCAAAAAATGAGCAGGAGAAACTCAAACGGACCAGCTCCCACATCCACCAGCTCCTCAGCTGGATGTGGGAGTCAGCTGGGTTGCTTTTCAGATATATGTGCAGGGCTCTGACAGGTCAGGACTTGTCGAGATTTTTATGTATATGCAGCTGCCTTAGTTTGTATAGATCAGGGCAGCATCAACTCTCCAAGCCTCTCACTGCCCCGACATAATTATCAACCCAGCAGCCAGCAAACACTTCTCACCTACCCAGCACAGCAGTGGAGAAGATGTAGTCAGGATTAGTGCCAGCAAATTATTTTAACTGCTTGCCCTGCCCGTGGCAGATTGCTCAGGTTTCCCTCTTCAATATGCTCAAACTCTACAATAAAATTTCTGTTTGCTCAAGACCATCTGCCTAACTTAGAGTTTGGGGGTGGGGAGGTGTCACTTGCTGCTTGCCCGGGCTGGAACTAAGTTTCCCACATTTCCAAGTGAGTGCTGAAGCCAGCCTCACTTCAGTTGTTCACTAAGGATGGCTCCAAATTGGATGGAGCCTCTCAAGCTGCCAGGCAGCACTGGGTGGAGGGGCTGCATGAGAGCAAGGTTTACTTTTCCACAGCCACACGGGGCAGCCCAGCAGAGCCCACTTCAGAGCTGCCCTCCGGCCGGCCAAGCCGCAGCAGGGCAGAGCTGCTTCTCACCTGACGGCAGCACATTGTGTGAAGGTGCCATCTGTTTGCTCTGCCTCGGGAAGGGATGACTTCCATCACCCTGCCATCCTCCTTCACATCCCAGTACTATTTCCATCCCAGATCCGGGGAATGGATCTGGAAAATACTATTTGGCCATACCTGGATTAACCTTTCATTTCTATCTGTCAGTCAGCAGCTTTTCTTGTTCTCTTTTTATTTCACAAGATAGAGTGTCTCCTGCTATTTTTTTTTCCAGTTTTCTTCAGGAGGTACAGCTCAACAAAGCTTTTGAATGTTTTTCGTTTATCTCTGCATTTTCTGACCTTTGAGACCTAGCTATCCCAGCTTTCAGTTCCATTTCCATTAGAGGCAGGTTTCTTCCCTTAAACACTTTTGGAGGGTGCTTATTTTTGCCAGGCAGGTCAACTTTCCTTTCCTACCGTTTTCCCCTTGTGCCTGCAATATACAAGAAAACTCTTAAATAATACACTGACTTAAATTAGCTCCAAGCCTTCACATTAAGATTTTTCAGCTCTTAACTCCACTGAGCCTTATTTCACACACACAAAAAAATTGCCATTCTGAATCCAAAACCTTAGTTGCTGACTTGTTTCAATTGATTTACAATCACCTGATCAAAGATGATTTTTGACACCCAGTTGTTTTGTAACTCTGTAAGATTCTGAGCTTAAAGCAGGATCACCTCTGGTTGATATAGTGACCTTATAGCAGAACATGCAGACCTTCTCATCCAAAAATACGAGGACTTTACAATTTCTGGTAGCAAAACTTCTCAGACTATATGTACAACTTTAAAACTCCTACCAACAGATAATTCTTCCATCATCTTACAGAGATCTCCACCCATATCCACAGCTGAGCCTGGGGAGATCCACAACAGATGGCTCTGACAGAAACATATTTTCTTCTCTGTGCCTTCTGTTCATCACAAAGCTTCTGTTCCTGTACCTCTTATTCCCACCATAAAGCCCTGCATGACTTAGTAGTACCTTTTCTTGCCCTTCATGATTATACAGTTTCTACATAAAAAAAAAACCCAATTCTTAAAAAGCAGACAAGTTTTGATGGCTATCTCAGCAGCACTCATATTTTACTTTGACTCTTGGGATGTTTGCTGTTTTTCTGAAGGCCACAGCTAACAGCAAGCAATTGCATGAGACTTTCATTAAAGAAAAAACAAATTAAAAGAAACAAGAAAAGTGTTTGTCACTTATATTTGTAGAGAAAAACTGTAAAATATGACTCAGATGCACCTGAACACTCTGAAGCAAGAAATTAAATTAGGAAATACCTGAATTAATTTTTTTTAAGGCCAGTATAAACAATGTCAAGAAATTTGGAGTCTGAGCTGTGGTTTTAAAGAATTGAACTGGGGAGCAATACCATGATAGATGGAGGGAGAGACAACTGAAGCCAGCTCAATGCCTTTGTGCACTGCAGAAAAGGAGAGGTGAACCTGTGCACAGAAGTGACCTGCAGGAACACAATCCTTGTATTAAAATTACAAATTATCTTCTATCATTAGCACCAGGAATCATGAGGTGAAGCACATTTCACGACCTGAAAGTCTTTTAAAGAAGCCAGGAAAGTGGTACAGAACATAGTTTCACATGTAATAGACTTTAAAATATTTTATTACAAGTGCAGTGATGTAGAAAATGGTTTAATCAACTACTCTGTGCTCCTTATCTAGGGACAGTTTACCAATGAGCAACATGGATCACGTCATCCTAATAATGGAAATTCTGGAACACTCCAATATATGAAGAAAATACATAGAAGCAAAATCTTTCTTTCCTTGATCTCAAAATGCTCTGTGATACACTGTGCTTGGAGCCAGTAAAGGCAATAGAAATTTTGCAGTTTTCATTTTTGTGTGTATTAAGTAACTGAATAAAATCAATTGGAAAAGACACATTAGCATACAATAGGTGTTACAAGAGAAGTGTGTAAACTTCTGACAATTACATTAATTACACAACTAGATTTTAAACCTGGACAACAAAGAAAGAGCCCATCCATAAACATAGTAATAAGAGTCTTCCTTTAATTTCTCACGTAAACCATATTTTCTCTTCTTTTCTCCTACTTTTTTATTGTTTTTTCCATCCTTGGAAGTTAATAATACACTTGCGTCATTTTTCAGCTGGATGTAAAGAACATGTGGATGCCATCTTACCTTAATGTTCACAAGGTTATCGTAAATAAAAGAACACAGAACATTAAAAGGGAGCAGAAAAACATGTAATGCCATTTTGAAGAATTCACACTACTGTTATTCATCTTCTGTGACCATTTAATAGAGGAAGTGTCTGAAAGGACAGATGGGAATTGAAAGCAATGCGCTTGTAAGAAAATGGAGATTACAGCTATGCCTCCAATAATTTGAAACTGATTCTCAAGCTTCTTCAAAAATTAATGCAGAGCTCAAGGTCAGAAAATAGATTACTTAGAATCAACCATTAGAATGTAGAACAGCCCCACAGCAGATTTTGGTGTCTGTAGATATCCTACATTTGTCTTCATCAGCAGTGAAGTATCCAAGTTACTGCAAGTGTCTTGGAGAACTGGGATCAAGTAGTTTATTGATTGCAATATACAAGCTATGCAACAGTAGCAAAACTGCAGATACCCCACTAGAGCCCAAAGTCACAGACTAAATGCACTCCAAAAACTCAAATAGAGATGGTCTGTTCCTAAGGGAATATTGTCTGTATGTAAAAAATAAAATAAAATATATATATATATATGTGTGTGTGTATATATATATATATAGATATATATATAGAGAGAGATAGATATTTCAAAGGACTAGAAGTGTGATGATGGTTAGCTCCAACATATTGGAAAGCCTGGGATCTGGCATGACAAAAATAGTATGGAATAATGGCTGAATACTGTTCTGGTTTTGGCTGAGATAGAGTTGGTTTTCTCCTGAGTAGCTGGTGCAGTGCTGTGTTTTGGATTTAGTATGAGAATAATGTTGATAACACATTGATGTTTTAATTTTTCCCAAGTAGTGCTTAGCCTAAGTCAAAAATATTTCTGTTTTCCATGCTCTGCCAGTGAGGAGCTGCACAAGAAGCCACGAGAGAGCATGGCCAGGACCTAAACAGGCCAAAGGGATATTCCATACCATAGTCTATAAACTGGGGGGGAGTTGGCTGGTAGCTGACAATCACTGCTTGGGATGGGCTGGGCACTGGTCACTGAGTACTTATATTGCACATCACTTGTTTCTCCTGGGTTTTATTCCCTAATTTCTTTCTCTCTCTTTTTTTCTCTCTCTCTCTTGCCCCCTGCCCCTTTTCATTACTGATATTATTATAGGATTTATTATATTATTTTACATTATTTCAGTTATAAAACTGTTTTTATCTCAACCCACATATTTTAACTTTTTCCAGTTCTCCTCCCCATTACACCAAGGTGGGGAGTTGGGGAGCAGCTGCACAGTAACTTGTTGCCCTCTGGGATTAAACCATGACACTGGGTCACATGTGCCAGTGCTGATGGATTCTGCCACTATTTGGTAAGCCACATCTGTCAGTGCTGGGCAACAATACAGCAGAGAAATGTTTCCATGACAATAAGTATCACTTCTTTCTCTCCTCTCCCCTCCTACTTCTTCCTACCTCCTCCTGACTTGCATTCATAATTGCTCTGCAAAAACTCAGTAGCTTGCTGTAGATGCTTTTGGATACCAGCCTATAAGAATGGTAACTCTGCTCTCCAGGTGACATGCTTTGGGAAGGTAGGTGGCATGGAGAATCTCGTGTTGGAACAGGTAGCCACAATGAAGCTACTGTAATGACTGAGCTCAGAAAAGTGAGGAATGAACTTCTAGCTCTCCAGCTCAATATCATTCAAAATATAATTTTTGAACAGCTTACTACACAGTCTTGATTTCTTCAGAATCATTATTGCAATCTGGTTTTAGGAAAGAAATTTGTTTTCTTTTGTGCTGCTTAGCACATTTCTGCCTTGTACTGGTCTGTCTCCTGTGGTTTTGACCTGCAGTAGCCTATTTGTTACAGATCTGCAGCAGCAGGTGGCAGATCTAAAGTTTTAGCTGCCCCCAAATTGTATCACTTCCTGTGGGAGAGGTGTCAACTGGGAGAGGGTCTGCTTTCCCACTGCTGTTGGTTTTACAAAGCCAGCAGCAGCTTCCTTAGTGGAGGGTCTCACCTAGCACCAAATGTAGAAATGGGTAGGCAGCAACAGCAGCTTTTCTAGCCCTTTAACAAGGTGCAACACTGTGCATTGACCAGATGCATTAGGAAAAGGCAAAAGTCAGGGATGCATTTTGCTCAGTGTAAGGCTCTCCCCATACACTCCAGGCCAGCTGTGCTGAATCCCCCTCTCCTTCCTCCTCTGCTGTGTCACTGCCTTGCAGCCCAGTCCAGTTGCTGTTGGTTTGCTGGGGGTAGAGGAAGGTGGCATCAGTACTTGGACACTTAGCACAGCAGCTCCAGTAAAACACAAAGGGAAGGGAGGGAGAGAAAGCATTAGGAGACTGATTATAGCCTGTGTCTCCAGTAAGGAGAAGAAGACAGACCCTGTAAGGCTCCTGAAGTAAATCAGAGAACCACTCTAAGCAAAGCAACCAGGTGGGTTGCCAGGACTCTCTGCTGTTGCTTGATCCAGGGTACCTGTCTGCCCTGTTTCAGCCTTCTCTCATGTCCTGGGCAGTAGCTGCCTTTACTGTTCAGACTTAGGGCTTTGAAGGGAAAAGTGGCCAGGTTTAATGTCAAGCACATCCCTGATTCCGATGCCGCTGGTTGCAGCCCCATCATGACTGCAGCGGCCTGCTGAGCCACCGAGGTGCAGAAGAACCTCTAGATTAGTAGAGTAGACAAACAGTTTGGGGTCCGATAAAAAGAGCACAAGAGGTGAAGTCTTGAGGATCCCAAGCTGCTACAGGGGCATTTAAATTATTTTATGGTTCTAGTCCCAGCTTTCTTCTGTGTAATCAAGGACTTACTTCAGGCGCTCTGGTGGGATGAGTGACAAAGGATGCAACTGAGCTCCAGCTCTTTTGTGGGTCTCCAACTCCAAGTGATGTTCAACAGCTTCTCTGAATGTGAAGGATGATTCTTCCTTTTCTTCTTTGTTTTCCTCTTCTTATTTTGCTTATTTTTCATCATATTCACTCACCTTCTGAGTGAGCTTTAAAATTTCAGTCTTGATTCACTAGTACTTCATTGGAGTAACTATCAATCACGGGCTACTGCAAGACCTCTAGGAAGGAGTCAAACTAGAACAGGCAATAAAAGTCAAAAAGAGAAAAAGAGAGCCCCAGGAGGTACTAAGCAGAATAGCAGTGGACCGTAACACCAAGGAAAACAAATATTGAGTTGGGTTTGGAAGGCATGCCTAACTTACACATTTCTTACAACTTTGCTAAATAGTTTGTGCTGTAAGAAAACAGAAATCAAGTTGTTCTCCTAGAAACTAGTGTGTGTGAGGAGCAGAGCCCTACTGTCATTTGGTGTAGCAGTTACACTGAAGAAATCCGTTTCTGAAATAAATATGGGGCATATCCTGCTGCTCTTATTTATTTTGGCAGTCTCATGAAAGGTGGTGGTTCATGTGAATAAATGAGAAGGATTTAGCTTGAGGTGACAGCAGGTGAGCCCTCAAGCAATGAGGGAATGGAAGTGAGACTGTCCAAGATTAGAAATCTAATGCTCTCCCTAGATTAATTTAATAGGGAAGACTGAAGCTGTGTGGTGTTCAGCCTACTGTACAGCAATCCATCATTAAAAATGGAAGAGGCGGAGAAGAAAAATGAGGAAAAAAAGTAAGATTTCTCTGCAGATAGTTTTCTAAAAGGTACATCTCTCTTTTAAAAAAGGCTGCAAGGAGTGTATTTGCATATTTAATCATTGCTTTTTAAAGATCTTTTCATTTCTTTGAAATTTCAAAGCATAAGGAATTTATTAGTAAAATGACATTTTATATTGAATTTGAATATATTATAGCTTAGACGATAACCTTTATAAAACAAGAAATATTTTATATGTAGTCTCATTTAGAATTGATAGATATACATTCTGTGCAGCCAAATGTTTAATTTGCTACAAGTACTGCCACCATTTTTATTTCTTGTAGAAGCTCTTCAGAACTATGCAGACACATACGGCCACCTTTGTTACTCTTTTCATAAACAAGTGGTCTTCTTTCATGTAAATTTGTTAAAGGAAATTTGGTTTTGTGCTATGAGTGTTAGAGGGAAGAGATGGAATCTCAAAAAGCCTTGAATTCACTGGTCCACACCAGTACTTTTATAATACATGTGAAAGTCTGTTAAGAGACGTGATTTTCCTGTAATCAGTTCACTACCGTACAAGTATGATATTTAGGGATGCTGTTCTATAAAAGGCATGGGAACTAGTTTTAGATACCTTCTGGTACCTTTACATGAGCCACCTTGTAGCCTGTCAGGTTCGTTTCAAATGTGCATAGTGTAAATCATACTTTTCCTCTTTGCACTCCATTCCCTGTAGTTATGGCAGGAACAGCTTGCACCAAAACTGTCAGTTTTATAGCAAAAATCTCTCAACATGCCATGCATATTCTGTGCAAAAATGTCAGGGTGCATTTTCCTGATGTGCATGTCATGCATTGTTTTCATCAATCTTTTAGGAGATCAGGAAAAAAAGCTCTATTTTCCTTTGCAGATGAGCAAAAAAAAAAGAATGAAGAATAATTTAGTTAACTTTCCACATGACTTCTATTTTCTTCAGGTAGACAGAGCTGTATTTCATCTTCAAGTACATATTCTACATGCTGCACACTTGTTTCTAAAAATATTAAGAAAACTACATCACGGTATCAAGTGGATGTCCAGAGTTTTCCATCTTAGATCTCCTGTCTGACAGCTAAGTGTCTCTACAATTATCCATTGTTTGTGCCAGCTTTCTACCTGCTTAGATTTCTGTGTCATACAAATGCTGCTTGTGAGAAAAGAGAGTAAGTGCGTGCCTTGGAACATGACACAGGACTGATTAAAAACCTGGGGGGGAAGTTAGTATTTTTGTGGAAGATTATAATATTTCATATCAGATTATGATCACTGCATACATTGGGGTGTCAGGTAGCAGAGTGCCACCGTAGGACACTTTGGAAGCTGAGATAGGTAGATTGACACTTCATTTGTATGAGTTTGGGGTGAATAGGTTACCTATAGAGGCACATGGGTGACAGACATTGTGCCTTCCCCAAAAGAAGTATTTCCTACATTCCAATTGATGAATAGCACACCATAGTTTTTATACCAGCTCTCATTTGGACTGACTTTCCATTGATGAGAGTAATGGATTTATTAGATGGAAAGAAGAGAAAGTTCAGAGGGGCTGTAACCACCCTACTTTCACCATCAGCATGACCTGCTACAGCACTTATGTCCCTCATCCCAGGGCATAAGATCTTGTGACATAACACAACCTTCCTCTTTGCATTTAATTGGGTTGTAGCTTTATCTTTCTGGGGAGAAAAACATTCAAATTTTTTTCAATATTTCTCTTGTCACAGAAGAGATGATAAAATGAATAATTTTTTATTAATATGGATCAACATTAAGAATGCAACAAAACATTGTTCAAGACAAACTGTATCCTGATCATTGCAGAAAATAATTTTACATAACTGAGATTTAAGCACGCTAAGGAATTAAGATCTCAGTTGCAACCATCAATCTCAAATAGACAGTCTAGGAAACATGGCCTAATAGAACTAAAGACATTAGAAATTAAGGATTAAATTCTAGAGAAAGCTTCTCAGTCTTCTACAGGACAACCCAGGAAAGAAAGGCAGATAGGTATATTCATTTCATCTAACCAGAGACATTTGCAACACAAGTGCTTCCATCTGAGCTTATCACACTAATTCCCTTCATCTGAAGGAGGCACTTTAGGTTTTGAGTCATCTGACCCACTTTAGATGTTGGCTTCAGGGTGAGATGATAATAGCACAGAAGACCCAATTTCTCCCTATAAAGGAAGTCTAGATGACTAGCTGTGCTGCTTTTGGCTGGGGTAGAATGAATTGTCTTCACAGTGGCTGGTATGTGGCTGTGTTTTGGATTTGTGCTGAACACAAGGTTGATAATAAAGAGATGTTTTTGTTATTGCTGAGCTGGGCTTACACAGAGCCAAGGCCTTTCCTGCTTCTCCTGCTGCCACGCTGGGGAGGGGGCTGGGGGTGGCTGGGAGGTTGGGAGGAGACTCAGCCAGGACAGGTGACCCCAACTGACCAAAGGGAGATTCCAGACCATGAGACATCATGCTCAGTGTGTGCAGTGTGGGGAAGGAGGAGGAAGTAGGGACTTTTGAACTGATGGAGTTTGTCTTCCCCCATAACTATGACATGTGATGGGGCCCTGCTCTCCTGGACATGGCTGAACACAGGCCTGCCCATGGGAAGTAGTGAATTAATCCCTTGTTTTGTTTTGCTTATGTACATCTTTTGCTTTTCCTATTCTTTATCTCAACCCATGAGTTTCTAGCTTTTACCCTTCCAGTTCTCTCCCTGATCCTGCTCGTGGGGAAATGAGCAAGCAGCTGCCTGGGGTTTGGCTGATGGCTGGGGTTAAACCATGACACCAGCTCAGACCCATCAGGCAGAGCAAGTTTTACAGCATAAAGCAAGTTATAAAATGGATCCAAGTTCTTCCACCACTTTTGCCTTATGCAATGAGACATTTGTACTTGCCAGAGATGTATGGGTATCTTCTAAAAGATTTAGTCATTTTAAAAGTCTTAATTGGAGCTTTTATCAACCACATTGCATTATCTGAAGAAATGGTGTTTCCTTAAACTGAGATGAGCAAGAAGTATATACTGCTGAGTCCAATTTCCAAGTATCAACTTTGGCTCTCTCTCTGGAGTTTGACTAAAAAGTGATAATTTAAAAAGATACTGTAGGAGAACTTAGTCTGTTCAGTTTTGCCCCATGATCTGCACAGTCAACTTCTGCAGTCCAATTACCTTGGTGAAACCATTCTCTCTGTCTTTCTTACCATAAAAATTTCCCAAGTTTTCCAGGCAAACTAAAGGATTAAAGTCCCTAAAGCTCTAGGGAAGATAAAGCAAAACTCGATTTCTCTTACTAGACACTGATGAATCTCCAAAAGCTCAAATTTTCCAAAGAGGTCCTCTTAGAAATAAATAAGAAATTGTAGCTGGCAAAGGGTGTGTCAGAGATGAAATGGCAGCAGAGGAGGTGAGAAAATTGAATGTTGAATACACTCAAGATTCACACCACATTTTAAAGAAAGGTCGTTTGGACACCTCACTTTCTTCCAACCCAGCCTGCTGAAGCCTCAGCCAGAGCCTGCAGCTTCTTTTAGTCCCAGGTGGGGATTCAGTGATGAGACTTTTGGGCCATAGACCAACAGGGAGGTTGTGCACTCTGCTGCTGACAGGGGAGGTTTGCTAAAGCTTCTTTTAATGTGATTTATAAACAACCTCCCACAAAGTGTTTGCTTTTTTCGAGGCTGCACAGCATATGTTCACCTTGGAAGGAGGTTGCTGCAGCAGAGAGAGCAACTTCTCCAACAGTCCTTCAGGCTTACACCCACTAGCCCCTGCTTTTTGCCACTCTCCATGATCCCTTCCCCCACATCAGCTATTTTTATTCTAGTGAAAATATCAGCTGTGAACTAACTAAACTTATTTTCAGATCTCCTTTCCCTTAGAAATGTTAACAAATATTGTACCAAAACACTTACAATTCATTCTATGAAGGGCTCTCAGCTGCAATGGTGAAATGTCCCAAATGACAAATCACATGTTAGCTGAATTCATGTCATTATTTTTAATATGCTCTTTGAATTTTTTCCTCATGGTGTATTTACTTTGACTGTTTTGTCCTCTTGCAGCTGCCTTTTCTTTCTATACTTGTGCTCATTTCAGTCATTTTGTGTTTTATGGGTTTTTTTTATGTCTTTCCCAATATATCCCAAATGGAGATGAAGGAAGAGAGTGGTTGAAGAAAAGAAACAGTGAAGTGGTACAGAAAAGGAAAAGTGAAGTGATCAGCTTTTGGCTGAAATCATTCCAATGGTTAATCATGAACCTAGTTTTGTTCTACTGCCCTGGTGCAAGTGGAGGGCTCATAGATTTGGGGGTTGGTTTTGTTGGGTTTTTTTCAAGTAGCTTCAGCAAAAGCAAAGCAGAATTCAGTATGTGTTTCTCCATTATGCTGGCAAATATGGTCAATACACCTTCTTTACAATTTTCTCCTATTAAAAAAAAATTGTATAATCAACAGGGGTTTTGTGGCTTTGTTTTCCAGGCTTTTATCACCATGAGAGATACAGCCAGTGCAGCAGCAGCGTAATTACTCTTGTTCAGAAAGGAAAAATGCAATTCCTCAGAATTTAATTGGCTACGTTGAATTAATGACCTTCCTGGTCCAAATCAGAAACAATACAAGGAAAACTTAAAGCAAGAATTATCCATTTCCTGCAAAATCTCTCCAAATTATATCAACGCAGCCATTAATTGCTGAAGCCATCTTATGACTGGATGCACAATAAAACAATCTAGCAATTTTAGAAACCCTTTCTAACTCTCTGCATGTTTATGTCATAGCACCAAAAATTCCTGCAAAAAAGTTTATCAGCTAGTGTGGAACATGCTCACAGGTGAGAGAAACAACAACAATCTAAGTTACTAAATGTGAATTTTTAGGCTCTAGACATAATAACCTTGTCTAACATAGGCTTAGGGTTTAGAAGCTATGGGTTGGGTTTTTTAAGTAGAGGCTGACAAAAACCGAAATGGAATGAGAGCTTTGCAGATGTCTCTTAACCTGCACTGGGTGGCACAGAGCCTCATGTAAAGAGGGTGTTCTTTGGCAGGTGACATCAGCCTGGGCTGGCCAGTGAAGGGGAAGACAAAAGTCCAGTAAACACTAAAGATCTTCATAGCAGGTGTGTGGGAGTGGTCTGGGTCCTGGTGAATTTACTATCATTGCTTAGTAAGCATTTAGTAGAAGCATAAGGGAAGTCATTAGTGGAAACAAATGCACATAATTTAAATCTAATGCTCTTCTCTGTGGGCGTTTTCATGCACAGTAAACAGGTATTTTCAAATCTCAGAACATTTCTGAATATGACAGTTCTTTACACCTACTTAAACTTGATCCCCTGCATATAACATGTATACACAGGGGATTTCTGGAAAAATCAGAGCTTAGGAGAGGTATATATGGAATGCCTGGATGTTTATTCAAGTGCTTGACAAGGAACTTTGGGTTGGTTGAGGGGGTGAGAGGTCCAGCCAAACATCCATGGGCAGTTCAAATGCATCCTGCACTGCTCTGTGCATCTGACAAATCCTGCAGAAGGAAATGTCAGAAAGGTGAAACACGACTGAGAAAATGCAGGAAAAGCCACCTTGCAGTCATTTGTATCAACTAATACTTCAGGAAGAGAAAAGTCAGAGTACCTGCAGAGAGTGAGGAAACATGGAGAGAGTTACAAATATGAGGAAGGAAACAACATTAACAACTTCACACCTCTGGGCCAGACTCTTGGATCTTGGATCCAATATTTTCTTTTTCTGTCAGGTATGATGATGAGTGGGATCACTAAAGAGTAAAGTTACTAGTTCTGATAGGGCCAGGATGTGTTTCATGAAGTAGGCTAGATAAAAATTAGGGCAATGGGAGAACTTCTTTATATCCTAGCCAAAACATAAGGCAGATTCTGGAGTGGAAGGTGCTGGTCAGAATGCTACGAAAAAAATTTTTGCTCTGAAAACCAATTCTTAAACTTTTTAGAACCAGTGGGTACTTTTTCTTTACATTTTCAGGCTTATAGTCTTCATCTGAGGAATAGTATTCTGATTGCCCCACGTCTCATCTCATGGGACTTATCTTAAGATTGTTTTGCATATATGGAATGTTTTAACGTGATAATAAAAATCAAGATGGAAATGAAAATTTATTGTCTGAGAGAGTTCAGAATGTGTAGGAAATTAGACCTCATCTGCATGTATGTATTTCTCTCTCCTTGATTAATAATTCTTTCCCTAATCTAAAAAACCTTTCCCTTGGAGTCTGGCATATATGTTCTTGTTTTAAGAAAACACAAGAGGGAAATAAACATTGTGCAATGAAGTTCCGTACATTATAAAATTGATAACAAGCTTTGGGTGACATACTAAAGATCTTTGCTATCAGTCTAAGGGTTCTCTTTCCAGTACAGAGGGATATGTGATCTTCCTTGACCATTTCCTCCAAACATGATTCTGACTTGTTGCTGACCTGTCCTTATCCTGAGGCTATTTCTTCTCCAGCTCTTGACTAACAAGTGCAAGTGCATTTGTTACTTCTGTAGCTCTAATTTTCTCTCAGGTTTGTAGGTCTCTTTCCTCTGCATTCAGTACAATTGTGCTTTCTTTTACAGAAAATCTGTATTCCCATATCTCAAGTTTCTTATCTCAGTGCTAGTTTTCCTTACAGAAGAATTTATTCTCTCCAGTCTGTCTCTTTCTGCAAAGAAATACTCAGTCTCAGTATTCATATTAGAATCAACCAAACTTTTCATCATGTCCTTGCTTACTCCCTAGCCTCTGGTCTCCTTTCCCATGCTGGTGGGCAAAACAATCTCTTTCTCAGTGAATGGCTAAGCTGCTTTAGCCAAAATTGTTAAAATGACTTTGCTGAAAGGCTATAATCTCAGGATGGAGAATTTCAAACAGAACAGACTTTAACTTGGTCATAAAAATTGGCTAAAATGGTCTTTTACAATCAGACGGTTTTTGTGCTACAGGCCCCAGGTATACTGAAGAGTCAGTTCTCTAAGATTACTGAAGCAAAGTAATCCATTGAAAGTGAAATACTGCACCAGATACACTTATTCCAATTTATAAAACAGAAAGTTTCGTGGCCAATATTAATTTTCTTTTGCTGCAATACATGGTTTTATTTCATGCTTCATTAATAAGTCTAGGTGTTCTTGACACTAACTCAGCTCTTTCTAATTAGATCTCATGCATTCATGCTCTTCCTCCTACACTGCAAAAAAGGGGACAAGGTAATGTTAAGAAAAAAAGGGACATAACTTATTACTCATAGGCCTGAGAACTTTTAGTTTCTATTTACAAATCATTCCCAGCTTAGCAATTTCCTTAAGATGGAGGTGGTCAGCCTGCAACCAACCAACCAACCAACCAACCAACCCACCCAGCAAGTCCAGCACTGTCCTGGTTACAGGAGAAAGAGTGCCAGTATGAGAGTAACCAGACTATGTCTTCTACACCCATCTACATTGTTCCTGGTGAACTGTTAATGGTAGGTGATTTCCAACAGCTGCCCAGTGCACAGCCCACCCCTCAGGCTACCAGCTGGGTGTTGCTTCGAGGCAGGGTAATGTTTCTTTTTCTTCACACCAATGACTCAGCCCTGATGATTCCCTCTGGGGAAGCAGGAGCACAGCCCCACCCATCCTGAAGGGGTTGTCTCTGCTAGTGAGCCCTCATGAACTCAATGGTACCAGCAGAACAGAGGGCTGCAAGGACCACCAAGGACTCCAGAAGTATCCTATGACTCACAGGACTACATCATGCCATTGTGAAACTCCCTGCCCTGAGGGAGGTACTGAACATTCCTGCCTGGATTTGAGGATATATAATCTGGGGCCTGGGACCACTAGCATCACTGGACACCCAGAGGAGGACACAAACTCCTACAGGAGGACCAGAGCTTCCACAGGACCACTGCTTTTGACAACACTGCAACCACCACTTTAACAGGACTGTAACCACTGTTCAGTTGGACTGTGACCACCACCCCAACCAACAGGGGCCAGGTTATAATCTGACTTTGTGTGTTTAAGCCAGTTTTTCTTTATTGTTGCATTTATTTTAATCTTTCTATTAAATTATAATTTCGGTCTTGAAATCTCTTGCAAGGAATTTGTTAATTTCTCCCACTGGCTTACTTTCAAACCCCCACAAGGACCCACAGCCCTCCTTCTTCCAGACGGTCCTCGAATGCTCCCCAGCAGCTAGTAAAGAGAGTAAACACTTCATTCTGAGGTGGCACTGGGTCACTGTCTCTCCTGAGGCTTGGCTGCTCCATATCTTGTTCAGCTCCTGTTGTGGCATGGGGAGCCCAGGAAGGTGCAGCTGAACCATCCCATGGCCCTGACCTGCCCAAACCAGTAGACTGGGGAAGGCTGGGAAGGAAGGCTGTGATTATTCTGTAGCTGATAGGCCACTGCTGTCTGCCTCTTTTGCCAGGGTCAGCCCGTGGCAGCAGCAAGGGTTTACCTGCACACACCCACAGTGGATGCAGGAGCAGTGAATGCTGCCCAGGACAGCTGCAGATTGTCCTGTAGAAGGTGGCTCTTAGTGCTACATTCCAGTTGATGAAATGGTGATCAGTCGAAGGCTGGGCTCAATGATCTTGGAGGTCTTTTCCAACCTAAATGATTCTGTATGGCAAGGAGATGGAGGCAGATCATGGGGCAGGGACTGTGGTATCTGGCCCTTACCAGCCACTAAAGGAAGCTTTGTGGCCTGCTTGCCTAGAAAGGTTTAAACTAGAAAATAAACATGCATCTCCTGCATCAACAGTGTGTTGTTTTTATGTACAAGGATAAACTTTAGGAAAGTAATTCCCAAAAGCTGAACTGTTTTATCAATTACAGGGCAAGCAGTAGACCGTAATCCTCCACACATGTCAGTGTACCTCCTGTTAACCCCACTTACACCTGTCCTGACTGTTAATTCAGCTAAATAAGAGGCCTGTTTGTAACATTTTATACTGCCAGAAAAATGTGCTGTTGTTAGAAGAAAATTGTGGACTGAAGTCTTCTGAGAAGAAAAAAATCCCCATATCAGCAAGCACCTAAGTAAGGACACTGTATAACACAGAACTAGTATAATAAATCCATGAGAAAATGTCTTCCCTAACATGAGATTGCTAAGTCACATCCAAGCTTAATTCTTACAATGATAGTGCATTTAATTACAATGTTAGCAGTATTGTCAAACTGCTGGAAGATGCAATTTAGCTGAGTTAATTTTGCAAAAGTACAGAAACAATAGCATTTAAAGCACTTATGTTCAAAATAGGTGAGATACCCAGATAAGAAAGAAGGGATGAATTGTAATTCTCCTTTCAGAGATGAGGACTGAGACACTGAGAGAAGAGCCACTTTCCCTGTTTTTCTCTTCATCTCCTTGACACCAAGGTCGCACGGAACCATGGCAGTGAGCAGAATTGCACTCAGCTGCTTCAGAGCGCCAAGCCCAGGCTTCAACCATACCCTGCCTAAAGAAGCTTTTGCAAATCAATGCAACAACAAAATTAGACATTTTGACATATCTTATTATACTTAATTAGATAGAATTTTGTCTCCCTAATTGCCTTTATTATATGCCGATTATATGCTGATGACAGGCATTGTGTTTTAAATTCTTAACAAGAAAGCGTGTTTTTAAGTTCACTTTTCAAACTATCTTTAGTGCCTTTGGCTGTATGTAAAAAGTATAGAAACTCCTTCAAGGAACTTTAAATTCATACAGCTTACCACAGCTCTATGAAGGAAGCATTTGAAGGAGTGCACTGTGGTCCTGAACTCATTTTTTTACCTTGCTGCTTTTGGATCATTTCCTGAGCTGTGATTCTTCATTTTTTCACAGAGCTGATCACAGCTGGTATCTGGATGGAAACTTCTGGGCCATTGACAAAAGAAAAATAAAATCCAACAATGCTCTTGCAGTTATTTTTACTCTGCAGCAGGGAGGTTGGGGAAGCTAAGGAAGTGCCAGATGTCAAGCTATAAAGTGGTCTCATATATTGATTCCACAAAGCAGTTAGGCATACTCTGAGATCCAACTTTTTTCCAGGCAACAGGAGATTGCATTTAGGTACATGCAAAAGAAATGTACTATAATAAGCCCTCCATATATTGCAACCATCTGGGATACATATAAAGTGTATCACCACAATATCCTCCTTTTGCTGTACAAATCTACTTAATGGAACTAGTTTTATTTGTCCAATAATTAAACAGCAGTTGTGCAAGTCCAGACATCAGATGAATTACTTTGGCCAGAATTATGGATAACAGCAGTTAAAACAACTATCATGCCCTTTTCCTTCAAACTGTAAAACCTCCTTGAATCAGTTTCTTCAAAGTGTTTTTTTCTGAAAGTTTGGCTCTAGAAAATGAAGTTTGCTGCCCGCCCGTCTCGTTATCTAAAGGTTTGCACTGCCATCTTGTGGCAGGAAAAACCATTTAAAATCGGGTACTGACGGCAGCCGAGATGGAAATTAAGCAAAAAGCCTAAAAAATTAAACATAATAATTGAACTAAGGAAAAATATCCTATGATAGAGGTTTTATTAAGAAGGGGTAGAAGTTAATAATCTTCTCCACTCTTCATCACATTTCCTCCAAGGGTTTCCCAAGTGGTTAGAGGTGGTCTCTTGGGAAGAGTTTCTTCCATTGAGTTGTGGCGTCAAACCCACCAATAAAAGTTCTTCAAAACTTTAAACAGTGGAAACATACAAATTTCTTGACAATATCGGCAGCTTGAGGTACCATCCTGTAAACAAACAGTCGCAACTTTGCATCTTCAGGATGCTTTTGGCATCCACTGCACTCTTAGAAAGCCTTGATACTTTCAGAGACCCATAAGCAACCCCATACATGTCCAACACTTGATACCTTTCCTTCACATCAGCCCAAAAATTCCACAGCACCGTTTTCTGTGTGATGATCCTGATAACATTGTGTCTTCCCACCCTGACCCCATCCTTTCCACATCTTTCTTTCTCACACTGATGCAGATACACGCAATGGTTTCACAGAATCACAGAACGTGCTGAGTTGAAAAGGACCCACAAGGATCATCGAGTCCAACTCCTGCCCCTGCACAGAGTCACACCATGTGCCTGAGAGCATTGCCTGAATTCCTGAATGTCAGGCTTGGTGCTGTGAGCACCTCCATGGGGAGCCTGATTCCAGTGCCCAACCACCCTCTGATACCACATAACAAAACGGAAAAAAAGGAAGAAGGAAAGAAACAGAGGTAGAAAATGTGCAAAATATGAAAATTAAATGTAACACTGCAGGACTAGAGTAATATGGATTGGGAAAGAGGAAAAAATTGCTGATATCTTACAACAGTTGTAGACATTTACTTGGGAGACACAGGATATATCATCCAGTCCTGGAATAGAAGTACGGTATTATTAATGAAAGCCTTGCATGTATAAGAATTAAAAGATCTCAAATCCAGAAAACCTGTTAAAGACAAAACAGTTCTAAGGGGGGAAAAAAAAGGGAGAAGAACAAGAGTAAAACTGAATTTTTTTGAAAGAATAGGTATATAAACAAAGTAATAACAAGGTTGAGAGTCTCTCCTGAGAAGTTTTCCTTCACTGCATATTTTGTCATAACCAACATTTGTCTAAAGAATCGTGCTTTTATGTCCAGTGGGCCAACAGAAATCAAAGACAATGAGTAAAGCCGCAGCCGTTTAAATATTTATGTATATCCCTAATAGTTTGCATGATTCAAGGAGACAACTATAGTTAAGACCAAAGTAAATAAAACTGAATGTCTTAATGTAAGTACAACTTTTTTGAGGGAAAAACAAAACCCTCTGCTCTAAATTTTCTGGAGTTTTTTCCACGAATTAAAAAATAACCGGTCTCCTTTTTTTTTTTTTTTTTTTGGGNTCTAAATTTTCTGGAGTTTTTTCCACGAATTAAAAAATAACCGGTCTCCTTTTTTTTTTTTTTTTTTTTGAGGAAGAAGGAGAGAAAAGGGAAATTAAGTTCATACTCTTCAGTACCCATCTTGGCAAATAAAAAAGACGCAACATTATAAAAAAAGTTTCTTTTCGGGAGACTGGTATATTTTTCTTTACTCTGAGTTACATTGTACTTTTGCCAATCCACTGTTAACTATCTACCTGTATTTACAGGTAGAAGGCATAAATTTGCAGTGAAGCAACTCCTGAAGCCATGACCCTTTTCCCACCAACCATTTTGTTTTAACTGCTGTAGCTAGGTCTGAATCTCAATTTCTCCTTTGCCTGTCTGTTTTTAAAAATCTGTTATCAGTAACACACTAGACATGTAGGTCAATATCTGAAGAGCCCTCACCAGGACCTCTGAATTCATGTCTGAATAAAAAGCAGTATGCTGACATTTAGCTCCTTGATTGCAAACACAAGGGTTGCCTGTCTCCACAATTCAGAGCTAGGTATCAAAACGCTCCTTCTTTTGCCATTTGAATGAAAGGAAACAAAACTGTTGAACTGTTTCAGCATTTTTTTCTCTAGAAACATTTTACACAATTTACAGCTTGTAATAATAATATCTGCAAAAACTTTAATGTGTTTCTTGTTATTTTCCCTATTACATACACTGCTGGAAAAGCTGCCCCCCAAAACCTAACATTTTCCAGCAAATGATAGATGATATAATTGATAAAGGAAGAAAGAGTAGACTTCTGTGAATTTTTTAGGAAGCTGCAAAAAGTCTTCTTCAGTTATGGTCTTATTGCTATAAATAAGATTTTATTTGGTTTTCATAACTGAATAAATGCTAAACTCTTCTAACAATGGAAATGTTTATTTAGAAGTAACTCTTCACCTTCATACCTTTTACATTTCTGTGTAAGACACGTTAAATCAAACCATCTCCAAGTATCATGGAGCCTTGACATGTTTGCATTCAACTGAGGAAACATTGTTTGAATGGCTTTTTGCTTCGGCCAGATGAATATTTGGTTGTGTAGAAGTCATACTGACTGATTCTTTCCTTTGCACCTGGAAACTAACACTTTTATTTTGGTTTGATTTATTCTTCCTGCAAGGACTGAAAAATGAATCTGGTTTTAACTGTTGAATTCCATGTAATTTCAGCTACCTTTTCACTTGTGCTAAAATGTTATGCAATTTTTATCAGAGCAGGTGGCCTGCTGACTTCAGCACACCAAAGCAAACATTATCTGTCCATCTCTAGTAATTCTGCCACCCCCAGTGACCCACCCTTCTCATAAGTGAGCCAACCCTGCAGTTTTCTTCTCCATTTAATGTTGCTCTTCTCTCCAACCTGGTCAACAAATATCCTCATTAACTGACTGAATGGCCTCATCCTTCCCCTTTGAGTTTCCATCGTTTTGTGTCACTTCCATCTGCTTCCTAGAGACCCTGCTGAGCATATCTGTACTCCTGTCCTGTGTCAGGGTATCCTGGTAGCTGACAATGCCCCAGGGCAGACAGTCACACTGTTCCTCAGGGCTGGTTATACTTAGCCATCCTCCCTTCCCACTCCCACTACAGGTTTTTGCATCCCTTTATTCTTGTACCTCTTGATGCTGTGTTTTATTGGCTTCGGTGTCACTGTATTCGTTGTGTTGCCCAGAACTAGCTCCTGATTCACCAGAGACACTTTGCCATCACCTCCAGACTTGACATCCTGATCATTGACCCCCCTTAAGGTCTTCAAATTGAGTGTAAAATGCTATGCCATCACTCTTTGACCCGAGTCAAGGGCTGACTAGGGTGTGGGTAAAGGGTCACAGCTAAAGATTAGCTGCTATCTAATACCCAGCCTTGCTCTGCTTCTGCCATCCCACACCCAGCTGTCAATTCACTGGTCTCCTCGAGTTTCCCTCTTCAGAAGTGTTTTGGAGTAGTTATCTGTGGGAGAGAGAAAGAAACTCTAATCCACAAGGCAAATTATCAAATCTTCCTGTCAGAGTTGGAAGATCCACTGCTATCAAGCAACCACAGCCCCACAGAGGTCAGTGGTGCTGTGTCAAATTACAGTGATAAAAACTGGACAGTAAAGGCAATACATACCATGTGCAATAGATAAGAAACATGTTGGCTTTTGGAAAAAAAATCTAGTTACAACATAAACCACTACTACTACACCATCTTTGGATTTATTGCTTATGATTGACTTGAGTTTGTGGCCTTTGGAAGTCTTTAGGTCATATCAACTTCACTTTGTCATTGACTGACAAATACCACAAATTACAACAAAAACAATGAGGCCAACATCCAATGACAAAATATGACTCAAATTTAATTAAAAATAAAACCAAAATTCCCTATTGCATAACTAGAGGCTATAGGTCAAAATTAAGGTAAATTTATAGAATACTGGAGAAAAACCCGTGCTGTGACCTCCTTTCCTTCAAGACAGTTTAAGCTCTGGTCAAGATCATCCTCATTTAACCTTGCATATGAAGTGACTCATTCAATGTCTCCTAAACATTGAAAATCTACCACATGAAAAGGACACCAGACAAAAATTAGTTCCACACGTGCTCATGCTTGAAGCACACTTTTAATGATTTGAATTGTATGAGTCAAATATTTGCTAATGGGCAAAGACAAAATATTAACTTGTTAAACAATAAACTGAGCTTCTCAGACAATATTTATACATTACCCAAAAAACAATTACAGAGAACGTTTTCAAAGACCCTGACTTGAGCTCCCACTGACTTTCCCATCTCTTTGCTCTTTTGTTTTTTTGTCCCTTTGAAAAATCATTTGATAAATATCAGACTACTTAGATAACAATGTGACTTCAAAGCAGAATTCTCTCCCATTAAATGATATACAATGTATATTACAGAGAAAAATCAACCTATTCACTATCACTGCAGACTTTAAAAATCCTCATTCTACTTTATATCATTTATCACATCATTGGTATTATTAATAGTCTTTATTTCAAATGAAGACTTTGTTTAAAATCTTGCCAGGAGTTAGTTTTGCATTAGCATGGGATGTGAATGAGAATCCCAAGTACAATGGCAAATCTCAGCTGTGAGTATTTAATTTCAGCTTCCATCTTCTAAAATACCAGAGGTGGTTCTGCAGGACTTCCTCGCTGCTGTCAGTCCCACACACCACCCTGTTGGGCCTGGATTCTCCACAGCTGCAGAAGATCTTTTCTGGATATAGCCCTTATGATTTCAGGCTTCAACTCCAAAAGGTACTCAGGAGTAATTTTAAGCAATCCTGCAGCTGTCAGATTGATCAGTCCAGCTAGCAGACATTCATAGCCACACATATATTTTCATATTCAGCAGAACCAATGTCTTTATACTCATTTTCTTTGACAGCTTTTCCCTGCTAAAGATATACTCTGCCACTGACAACGAAGACAATCACTCCATTTTAATTACATTATTTCAGGCTTGTATTGCTATTCAAGCAAATAGTTACTATAACTTAGTATGGCTACTTAATGTCATACTTAGTGACTTGCATATTTACATAGATTTACATGATAGACTTGACAGTGGGAGACAGAGAGGAGAATATTCCTGTCACATTAGGAGAGAAGAATGAGAAAATAGATATAGCTCAAAATCTATACACATTAAAAAACCCACCAGAACTGTTCTTGCTAAGCCTTAGGTTTGTATTATGATGATTAATGGCCCCAAATAAATAAGGAAGATGGTATGATGACATATTTCCCTATAAAAATCTCATGGTCTTTTGTTCAGTAATTCTAAATCAAATACAATCTTGGCAATTAAGTTTCACTGTCAACATACTCTGACTGTAGTTTAAAGAAATGAGCATTTGCTAATGAGTCTGCCTGTGATGGTTCCTTCGGGGTTCACATGTTCCACTACAAAGTCTAGGACAAGTTTTCACTGGTAGAAATTGTATTTTCCTAAATAACATTGCTAGCTGGTGATGCACAATTATAATTTATTTCTTAATGCCAGATAAAGTTTTCCATTTGACCATGATAGTTCATAGTTCATTCATTTTCATACAAGCATCAACTAAAGCACCTGCATACCCAAGAACAACTGAAAAGTCCAATAATGCATCCATCAGATAAGACTGAGAAAAGCAATGTTAGATTTTCTTATATTTTTATTTCCTACAGATTTTTTTTCCAACTGACATTCAAACACACACACACACAAAATATTATTAATAGTGTCTTGTCAAGTAAATGGGAAACTTAAATCAGAAGGGATGGGAACATGAATCTTTCTCTAGCCTATGTCTGAGGTGAAGAAAGGTTTGCTCATTCTTCTCACTTGCTGAGTGACAGACCAGTCTGGGCAGTGAGCATAAAATTCTGAACATTTTTGGCCATATAGTGTTGTCCTCCTTTCACCAGGTTTTCTAGCCTCAAACTTACTTCCCTCCCTATTTCTCCCATTCTTTCCAAGCTTCACATTTTAATTGATCATTGCAGGGAAAAGCAATTAGATACATTTTCTCAGTTAGTTCCTTCCAGCTGGGCTTATGTTTTCTGTAATACTGTTTACTTTTTCATTCTCAAATTTTCTCTTGGCACAAGCCAATTTTTTCCAGAAATTTTCTTCTACTCTTTTCCTTTTTTAGATACTATAGACTTTGCCTTGATTAACAACAAGAAAAGGATGTTACTAGGATATATCTTAGGGCTACTGAGCAGCCAGTCACCTACACCTCGGACAGATTTATGAACCCCTGAGAAAAGGATGCAGCAGAATGGGGCAGCTCAACCTCATGCCACACCACAAAACTGGTTAGACTTGGAGTCTTAAAACATCATGGATTTAATCAGAAACACAAACCCTTTTGCTCCATAGCAGGCCTTTCCATGGTCCCTTTGTCTCTGCTCATGTTTTTCCTTCTATTCCGTCTTGTGGTCAGGAGATCAGACAGGAGTTGGGGGGAGCAGAAGTGTCTGTAACAGCGTTGCACTTTGTTGTAGTCTGTTTGAAGCTTCAATTTCCCTTTTTTGTGACTCCACCCTGCCTACTTGCAGCTGGAACAACCCATTCCTGACAGCAGATATGCACTAAGAGGTGGTAGGTGCCTGGGATATAAACCAGGAATGTCAGCAGGCATTTTCAGAAACATTTCCAGGGTAAGGACTCTTCCCATCACTTGTGATTTAAACTCTGCCATTCAAATAGCACTGGGTCCTGACAGGACTGAGCACACTGATAAGCACAGAGCCACAGCACCCATGCAGCACCAGGACCAGCAGATGAGGACCAGTGCAGAAAAAAGAGCAATGCTTGGCTTCCAGCTTCCCTTGCTCCTGGGCTTGGCTGGAGCAAGAAGGGCTGCTCCCAAGAGCTGTGGAGATCTTGGCAAGTGACACACTAGTCCTGCAGCACAGTCCAGGAGAACCCTGCAGTTCCATGGGCCCTACATGGAGTGTAAAAAGATAACTCCTTCTCTCAGAAAGACAAGAAGATGAGGAGAGCAGACTGGAAGGGTCTTGTACTCCTGGCTGGTTATGCCTGGTTCAAGGTAGGAGGATTTTTATTTCTCTGCACTTCTTTCATGCAAAGGTCAGTTAGAGGTAATACACAGGGGAAAGTAAATTTTAATTTGCATGACTGCTTCTCCCTTTTGAAAGGATATCCTGGCCACCCATTCTAAATAATTCCTGTCTTGGGAACAATAAGGATTACTAGGTAATGCTAGAATGAAGCCTTAAGTCACATTACAGTAATTTGTTATTTAATTATTTCCTTTTGGCAAGAGTTAGATGTCAACATATGACCATGATAATTATATATATATTTATATACACACATTACTCATTCCAATTAGTTTTATTATAAGTATGTCATATTTCATCCTTGTCAACTACAACACACAACAGGAGCAGTGGGCTCTTAACATTTGGTAGTAGGTTTATTTTTTCCAAGGAATTTGACAGAGACACGTGAAAGACAGCCACACATTCCATGTGACAGTAAACAAATTTAGAGGCAGCAGTCTCTATAAATAATCTATGTTCATCATCTTACATAAGGAAGTGGAAGGTTAGCCACTTATTCCAATCTATTAAATGGTTTGCAGCAGTTTAGTAAGAAAACCTGCAGGCTTTCTCGCTATTGCTATGCTCTCACATGGCTGCAGTCAGGGGATGACACAAGAATAAAGTCCATAAGCATGTGAATGTAAATGGAAGTACAAGTCAGTGATTTGGAAAGACACACACACAAAAAACCCTCTAGGGAACAAGAAGGAGCAATTTTTCTTTTCTGATTCTGAATAATGTGTCACTTTATACAATATTTATTGTAACATAAATGTCAAAAGCATGTGCACCAGTCTTTTCTCAGCATGGGGCACCTAGTGTGTCCAGGGAAGGATTCCTGAGGTTAGAGCATGGGAACTGAAAGGCATGGGGGTTATTCCCAGCCAGGAGGACTCCTTGCACCATCTTGGAAGAGTCACTTTTGCAGTCAGTGTTTCTTTCATCTGTAAATGACCAAAACACACCTCCAAACCCATAACTGGGATAGTGCATACTGTCAGTACTTCTGAGGAGTATGAGATCAGCTTCGCTGCCTCCCCCAGCCCTGAACCCCCTGCTGGTGGGGTGAGCAAGGACTAGAAAAATCTTTAAGTTATGGGAACAGAATTTGTTCCACAGAAGCCATGTACACGTCATACATATAATTTACACAGAGAAAACTATAAGCTCAGTTAGGTATTTTTTATTCTTGTGCAAATTCACCCTCTTGTGCAAATTTACACAGAGAAAACTATAAGCTCAGTTAGGTATTTTTCATTCTTGTGCAAATTCACCCTTTTTATTCTTGTGCAAATTTTTTATTCTTGTGCAAATGCACCTTCCTTGCAACCTCTTGGAAAAGGAAAACACTCTGTATACATGCAATATAACCTTCTAGGTATTAGCTGCAAACTTTCTAAGCAATCCCACCTCCACTGAACATCCTTCATCCCAGAGATGACGCCGCTCTAAACTACAAAGGGACAAAAGATCTTGGCCATGACACAATTCAGAGCATGCACCATCTCATCTTCATTGGCTCTGCTTCCATGCTGTGCTCTGAAACCCTGAAAGAAGAATTTGCCTGATTCAAATACAGAGAGGATGTGTACCAGTCCCATGTGGAGCAGTTTGTGAAGCACAAGTAGAGGAGAGCAGGACCTGAATTTGTCCTTCCAAGCTTCAGGTACATTCTGTCAAGCTTCAGGCCTGATTATTGAGAAAGCAAATAGAATAGGGCAAAAAGTCTGGTGCAAGGAGGGAATGAAGATTAGGTATTAATGAGGCAGATAGGATAACTAGAAGCTAAGTCTGAAGAGAAAGACTTCTAAAAGGCATTGGAAAAAATATGCAACATGTTGAATAGTTATCTCAAAACAAGAAGGCAGGGGAGAACTGAAGAAAATATCCATATATGAGGACACATTGGTGAAGGGAATACCTACCATGTATCAATGTCTCAGTACTGGAGACAAGACTGACAGTTCTAACTACAGCACAGCCCCTTTACAGCTTGAGATAGAACAAAATGTTCCCAGGTCTCACATAGTGCCACCTTGGTGTCAGCAAATATCTTTACCCTTTCCCCAAAGATGAAAAATAACTCACCACTGCTATCAACTTCTTACCTTAAAAGAAAAATGTCTGAAAACAGACAGGGTTCCAAGCAGACCTGGGTGAAACTACCTGTTTTCTTCTCTGTGGTTGTGGTGAGGGAAGTATCTTCAGAAGAGCAGAGCTGGGACCTAAACCAAAGACTTTTATATCTGAGTTCAGTAAAGATACATATGAAGATTTTTGTAATCTGATGTGAGGCTCTTCATGAAGTACTATTCACACCCTTTGAATGGCAAATTGACTATCCAAATGGGTATGTAATTTCACTGTGACTCCTCAATTATCTAAAAAACAAGCATAATAGCATTCCCTCACCTCAGGAATATGCTGGGATAATAAATTAATTAATGTGTGTGAAGAGGCATATATTTGAAAGCAATAGAGAGATTCCAAAAGGAAAATTATTATGTATTCAGAATGGATTGAAACTGTGGGTAGTAAATAAGACATGAGAGAACACAGTGAACAACAGGAGAAAACCAAAGTTCAGTAGCCACTTACTCAGTTGAACAAGCCAAAGTAGAAACCATGAGAAAAAATACCATTCAGTCATGTCATTAAATGTATTAGCTTTTATGCACAAAGAGGGCAAAAGAAGATTCCATGGCATAGTTAGTATTTCCAGCTTCAGCAAGGAGCATTTTATAATAACAAATGCCTTGATAATATTTAAGAATACAAAAAGAATGTAGCAGAAATTACAAACTATTTTTTAAAATGGAGGACCTATATATTTTTGTCATTTTTCCTGTGACAGCTGCTAGGAAAAAAGCAAAGCTTGAGATATTGCCAACTCCTCCATGCTCTAAAGTATTATTATGTCAGTGGGGAAGGCACATCCTGGCAACACCTGACACTAGCCAGATGTTAAATTAACTGCAGTTAGGTTATGTCCACACTACTCATAAAAAACTTGGACCTTTGATACCTCTGACAAGATTCTGTCTACAATGATGACTTCAATAAGGTGGCAGATGGGAAGTTACAATTTAAATGAAGCATAATTTCAAATCTGTGGACAGTCCTAGTGTCTTCTTCCCTGCTTCACTAAATGCTCTAAATAATTTGATTGCCTAAACAGAGGACATAGCATATATTTTTTCCAGATGGATATTACAGAATTAACTCTGGGTATTGCAGTTCATTTTCAACTGCAAATGCTTATCAGTAATACAGACTCAGGACCCAAACCCCATCTTTGTGACATCAGTGAACCAAAAGTAAATTCACCAAAGTTAGTGGAGCTACAGCAGCATGATGGTCTAACCCAGTGTTTATTGAAGTCACCCAAAACTGATTAGAGACTTGAGTGGGCACTGGGACATTTCCTTGAAATTGCCACCTGTGCATGACAGAGATATCTGTATTTCCTTAAAATTCTCAGAACTCAGGTAACGATTTTGCCTGAAATTTATCTCCAGTCAATTTCTGATTATGAGCTAAAGAATGCATTTTCACGTGATGCACTTACAAACATTAAATACATTATTTTATTTTTCTATACAAAAAAGATTGTTCCAAATACAAGCCCACCTCCTCTAAAATTTTACACATCTCTTTATTATGTTTCTACTGATCCTGTTGACACAGCAGTGACACATTTCATATCAGGAGAAATATAGCTAAGCTTGAAATACTTAGTATTATTATAGCATATCAGAGGCACCATATAGACTATCCTATATGGACACTGTAAGAAGTAGAAGGGATGATGATGCACTTTTATAGCTAGGGTGCAGCTTCTTTTGAGAAGACTGGTTTCTTTTATAGTGGCTTAGAGAAAAATGAAGTTCCACTGCAGGATTTCAAAAAATCTGCAGCTGGTAAAATATGCCACCTCACCCGTCTCAGTAATGTTAAGACAGAAAGAACATCTGTAAATATTCAAATAGTAGGATTCATGTGCCGGTTTGGACACAAATCGAGGAGGAAACAACCCGGAAGGGAGTCTCTCTCCTCTCTCCTGCCAGCCAAGCAAGCAGGTCCCGGCAGCACCCACCCCTCACGGGTTCGGGAGAAAGAATTTCTCAANAATTCAATAATTTCTTTCTCTTTTTAAAATCTATTTTTTATATTTAAGAAATATTTCGCATTTATAAATAAGAGCATTCTTCAATGGAATTGAACTTCCCAGAATGCAGAACTTACTTTCTCCTAAAGTTCCATTGTCTAAATAGTATTAAATATTTTAATTATAGATTCTACATTTCATGCTCAAATCCAGTTTGTTTCTCTGGGCTACATTCAAGACCAATTGCAAAATGGAAATATACAAAATCTTATATAAAATATATAATGCAAATTTGAAATAATTACATTTCACAAACAAAAATTTGTGTAGAAAAGGACCAAGTTAAGATTTCATAGAGTGTATTACCCTTTCAAGTTTCAGTGAAGATCAGAGTTTTCACAGAACCAATTTTTCCCTGTGATTGGATCTGTTCTTCCAGATCAATATTTAGTAAATCTTCTATCAGATCTAAACTCACACATATAAGCAAGCCCACTGAAGCCAACAGAGATGAGAACAGAAATGTTCTCCTCTTAAAAAATAAATTGAAACAATAGCCTAAAAAAAATTGCTTCATAAATAAAGCATTAAGACATTGATTTTCCCACTTCCCTTGTATGATGCTTAGTATGGTGAAAATCATCAATTTACAGTAATATCTCTTTAGCATGGCAATATTTTGCTCAGGCACTCCACATAGACCGCAATCTGTCCTTAAACAATTGATTCTACCTCTTTAGCAGGATGTAAAATAATACATTATAATAATAATGAAGGGTTCCAGAACTTAAAATACCTGAATTTGTAACTGGGTTTATATCTTCAGTTTTACTTAATCTTTCTGCACATACAGGTCTTGCCTAAAATAGCACAGAAGTTCATTCTCATGAGTAGTCAGCACACTAGCTAAGGAATTAAAAAATTCCAGAGGGCTGGAATAGAACAGGGGTTTCCAAAACATGCTTCTCTCTACTTGTGTGCTACAGTCGCAGTCACAAATAGCAGATATCTCTGTAGCCACAAAGGAGGCAAAAATGCAACATCTGTAAGAGGCTGCCCAGAAGAGGAGTAGACAAAGAAGCAGCACACCTGCTCCATTTGATGTGTGAAGCACATGCTCCATTTGCAAACACAAAATGAGATTTCTCTGCCCTATCTCAGTCTATGCTCATCACCCTGAGCTCACTTGAGAATCAACAGGCAAAACCACACACCACCAAAGATCAGTGAATTAGTGAATGGAAGCAATTCTCAGTGAGGGAAGTTATTTAATGAGATGGAGGATGGGGAAGGATTTTGCCCAGAGTGACAACTGGAGCCAAGAACCATTTGCTTTAAGATGCAGGGCATAAAAAATGTTTGTACTGTGAAGAGTGAGAGGAAAGAGAGGAAGAAAGACATAAAGGCAAGCAATACACAACCCAGAGCAAGATGAGGTTTGCAAACAATTCATTTTTAAAAAAAGGATAGTTGGTCAAGAAGACAGTTTTTCAGCTTCACTCTGAAAAAGCTCATTGTTTAAAAACATTGTTTCCATTTTCCCAGCTATATCAACAGATCTAATAAAAAATACTATGTGTTTTTACTTACATTGAATTGTCTATGTCTTTGGAGTCTCAAGATTGCAGCCATCAAGAGCAGCACAAATCAAGACAAAATCAGCAAGTTAGGTGATTACTGTATGAAAGCAGGAAGACATAAATTGGACAACTGTTTCCATAGAGGAGAGAAGAGCAGAGAAGAAATGAAAAGTCAGACAGTTCCACATGAAGTGATTCTGTTTACAGAACTCAGAAAAAAACACAGATCTGAGATCCAGCCTTCAGACAGTGATTTAGTCCTCTAAGTGGGTAGCCAAATCTTTTTTCATTTCCCTTTTAAGATTCAGATTACATAATTTTCATCCTGTTTTATTCAAGAGCTTGTATTACCAACTTTCAGAGCAGAAGTGTTTGACGTGTCCCTTCCTAAGCTGTAAAATATGCCTGTTGTTATGTTATAGGAAAAGGTTAAAATTGATAGTGGACAGTATTTGGTTGAAACAAACCTTTTCATTCCAGCTTTTACTCCTTCATGATGTACATTTAGGAGTAATTCTTGAATACATAATGAACTCCAGTTGATCTTGCACTATAAATCTCCAGCAAGCTGGAAGGGGCAGAGTTGCTGTTCAAATAATTTACATTTTCCACAGTCAAAGTTCATTGCTCCTTCAAAACTTAAAAATTTAATATTTTAAGGAACCTTTTTAAGATATGCATATATCAGGATTTCTCCAAGACACATGAAAAATAAAAGAAAATGGTTATTGGCCAATAAAAATAAGTCATTGATCCATATACTTCCCATATGCAGACTACCAATGATTTTCAGATCCTGTCATATGCATGATTGCCTGTTTTCTGATAATTATTAGAATTAATACTAATATTCCAAGCTTTTAGCTGGACCACAAGACATTAAGTAGTTTATTAGTTACTAAAGAGCTCAGAGCTATTGCCAGGGCTGACTGTATGGTCCCCACTAAGAACTGGCTCAGCAGCACTAAACATTGAAATTAATTGCACTGTTTTATTCATTGGAGACACTGCAGAGGTAAGAGAATGAGAACTGCGGGATAGTGTAGACCATTAGGTACATCTTAGTAAACTGTTTTTAAAATTAATTTTAGAAGTTCTAAAAAAAAGAGGGGTTAAAAGTATCTTATAGACCTATTGGGCTATCAACTTTTCAAAGTGTGAGTCCTTTGGAAATGCCTCTTGACTTTATGCAGAAGCAGTGGCAGACAATTACTTTTAAGATCTGGCTAGAGAAGTAGCTACCTGTACTCGTTTTTTAGCATTTTTGTAGTATCCACACAGTGTACAGGTGACAGAATTCCATTTCACCTAGGCCAAGAACTAGTCAAACTCATGGCTTCTACCTCCAGAATGAGTTCTAGTCACCCAGCTGTCCTTAAAAGGAGGGGAGAGGGATGATCTTCATCCTTCTAGCAGAGGTATATTCCTTCCATTTTCCATAAATGAAATCAGGATTCAGGGACTAGAAAACAGATACATAATTCCAGCAGAATGGCTAGGGAGAAAAGATAACCATTTCATGCCATGTGTATCCTCATTTCTAAGTAGACTTTTCCCTTGGCAGTGAAAAACCCCAGTAAGAAGGACAGAGACAACTAATTTTCCTCATGACCAGCATCTCAGCTTTTGTTACGTGTCCTGAGGGTTGCTCAGGATCTCATGCCCCAAGATAGAGGACACCAACCATGTCTACAGGACTCGCACCCCTGATCTAAGTTCTCTGCTACTCCCTGAGCATTGAGCCTCATGGGACCAGCCATCCTGAGGTACCACCAAATATGCAGTCACCAGCTATTACATCTTCAGCAGTCTTACCTCTGATCACGGGCAGTGGAGCAGGAAAAGCAGATCTGACCTTAACAGTGTGATTTGAAGAGATGGCTAAGAGATGAATGTCATGAGACCAGGCTTCTCTCCTAGCCCTCATTTTGCCCTTTGCTGTTCTTTTATAAACCCCGGGTATAAACCCGGACATAAGCAATTTCTTTTCCTGGTCTCCTTTCTCCCACCCTTACCCCCTCGGGCGGCCGTGGGCGCGCTGGGACGGACCTAACGACGCCACTTCAGTGCGAGGGCCGGAGCCGTCCCCGGCTCTGCCCACGGGAGGGCTGTGACGGGCGGGCGGCTGCGGGGGTCGGTAGCAGCCCCCCACTGACCGCGGGAGGCCCATTTCTGCCGGGTCCGGAGGGTTGCCGAGGGCAGTCGGTCCCGTCGGTGCGAGAGACGCTCCCGTCCGCCCTCCAAGCCGTGAGCCCCGCTCCGGGCGGGCTGGCTCACGGTGGCCGCGGGCTGCGCACGTCAGGGGAGCGACCCGTCATCATCGGGAGATCCCGGCATATATAGGAGATGCGGGGGCATCGCCGGCCGGTCGCAGCCGCTCCGTGCCGNTCGGGCAGGATCCACAGCCTCTCCACGGCGCTTTACGCCGAGCTGGTGAGTGCCTGGCCGGCCCCTGGGAGCGGCTGCCGACGGGCGGGATAGGGGAAAAGGTGGGGAGATGTAGGGGGGGAGTGTGCTCGCAGTGTACTTTTAGGTGTTCTTTCACCGTAGGAAAAACACCTTCCTCCCCGTGACAACGAGCTGGGAAGGCCCGCTCGGAAGTGCCACACATCGGGGATGCTGACCCCCAACGGCAAAGAATACGCCCAAAAAATCCCGGTAAGGGCAAGGGCGGTGCCGGCGGGCGGAGACAAGGCAGAAGGGGGTTCCGCGAGGCTTGCGGGGCTGGAAGGGGCTCCGCGGGTCACACCCCCTTCTCTCGCCCCGCCCTGGAGAAAGCGGAATATACCTCCCGTCCTGGCAGAGCCCCAGAATGTCTCATTCATCATGCTGCAATGGTCCCCCTCGCCAGCCGGGCTGGAGGTAGGCAGAGAGGTTTTTATGCTTCTGGAGCTCCATCAATAAACTGGATGAAAGAAGCTGCTAAGTTTTGACCCCAAACATGTGCACATCACAGAGATCTTGCATATGAATCTTAAATTAGTTGAATTTTAAATCTGTATGTGGTTACCTATGCTCGGATCATATATACTATTTATAATAAAGATATTGCAGTAGTACTTCGTCAGAACGACTGACAGACATCCTTTGATTTTGGCGAGGCAAACTCTGTGGAACAGAAACTTAGGAACTTGTGCATATGGCAAAGAAGTTAAATTAATCAGTATCATTGCAAAGTACAAAAAGCAATCAGGAGAAAGAAATAACAGTCATCTCTGAATCAGTAGTTAGGTAAGGGGAAAAGAACAGCAAATTGATTTACATCACAGTTGTGATGGCAAAGAGAAAAAAAATCATTATTAGTTCAGAGCAGAGTAGGAAAAATTTGTTCATACAGAGAAAAAGCAAATTGTGATCTTGGTGTACACCAGTGGGAGAAACTTTTGTTACTAGGAGACAGACAAAGACAAATGCTAACATTTTGGGTTTTGGTTGTGATGGAGTAAGGAAATCCCCCCGAGACATCCTCCTAGAAGGTTCCCTGAAAGGGCAATGGGAGATGAGGCCCTGCTTGTGTTAGCTGAAAACATGACAAGTACAACTTCTGGGTGTTATTGTATATTTACAAATAACCAGAGTGTATATTTACAAATAACAATTTAAGTACGGAATTGCAGATATAAATTTTAATCCCACTGAGATTTCACAATGAGACTAAGAGTATTCATATGATCTGCTGCAAATTAACAGAGACATTCTCTACTGTTTTAATTCATAAGAGAGAAGAACTAACTCACCTGATACTGAAACTTCTGCAAGCCTGGAAAGAACCACTTTCCCACTTTAACCAGCATATTGAGCACCATCAAGAGCTACCTGATGACAGCCTTAGCAAAGCTAAGCAAATCAGCAATATGGTACATGAGCTGAAGACTGGAGTTGAGAAAGTAACAGAAAAGGCAAGATTTTCTATGTACCTTTTTTTTTTATACCAGTTATGTGGCATGGGTGACTTCAGGGAAGGGGACAGGTCTGCTCCCACTTGGGCTTGGAGGCTCTTATTCAGCAAAATGCAGCACCTTGTTGCAGATACAGTCATCTTTCTGTCAAAGGATGTGACTTAGTTATAGATTGGCAGATATGTAGATGGCATTATAGGAGTCCATATCTGTGAGGCAGTATTTTATTAATATGAAATATATAAAAGACACACATGAGTACAAAGACTAGATAGAGCCTTTTGGAGCTTCATATATGAGCCAGTAATGACTTGAGTTTTCTAGGCCAGTAGAGAAGATGTGGGTAGACCATGATAAAACTTAATAATTGCATTAAGTTTTATTTGGATTTATAGTCTAAGTAATTCAAGTATCACGGCTGCCTGATGCAAAGAGCTCCTTCCAAAGGCAATAATTTTATGCTGGGATAAGTTCTTCAAGACAACAGTGGCATTGCTTAAGTCTGCTGTCAGTCACAAAACAATTTCAAAACTCTATTCCAAATTATTGCAGATCATATATAAATCTTTGGATTAAATTCTTTGTTATTTCCATTTCTGTCTTCTCATTACTAGGTAGAAGTCCTGACCTTTGCATTTTTTGTGCATTTATATCTAAAATTAACTGTGGTTTTGGCTGAACAAATGAAATCTGTGTGCCCATTCTCTAAAATGGTTACACTGCCAAGGCATCTGTTTCACTAAAAAAAGTGATTAATAACCTAGTATCTTACATTAGTAGATCACCTTTCAACTATATTAACACAGATGGGGAATACAGGTTTTAAAATAGTAAGCAGCCCATCACTAGAACAGGCCAAATTGTCCCCTACTCTAAAGTGCAGCCCTGGTTAGGATGACTCAGAGTCACAAATGGAAACTCCATCATCCAAATGCAGCCATGGTTCTGGGTTAAAATGGCCTTAAAGTTCAGAAGTGTTCAACATCAAAGCTTGACCTTTGCTTCATTTTGTAGCTGAAGCAAACTCTAAACTAGCTACACACTTCTTGTATATTTACCTGCTTTATTTTTTTCTAAAACGCATTTGAAGGTATTACTAAGAGGGAAATCTTTGAAGTATTGGCTTCTCTGTACCATGGATATACCACAGAGTAGAAATATAACTACAAAAATTAATGCATTCCACATTTTGCATCCATTTTTCTGTTAAGATAGAAAAATTCTGAACTTGTTTTTGTTGTGAAGCACCTACTCTGAGGTGATCACAGTCTGCAGAATTTACTAGGTTAAATAAACACCACTGGTAGATGCTCATGTTAGAAGCATTAAAATAAATGGCTAAAAAAAATCTCAAGACTGATTTGCTATAATACTTTAAGAGGAAATAAGGATTACTAAAAAGGGGTTCCTCTACTTAATCTCAGATGAAATATTCATTACTAGTCTATCAAATCATTTCCGTCTAGTTTAAAAGTTGCAGAGATACCATCAAGATAAAAAGACAATTTTATTCTATGTAAGGACCTTTACACATATCTTCAATTAGTGTGTGAAAGATCTGGAGTAGCACAGCTCAATGTAGTGACACCTCAGTTGACTTCTGCAGTAGTATTTTCAAGATTTGTTGTACGTGGTTACAAGTTGTACTCCTTTTCCTGTTTTCAATACAGATGCAGTCAATGGGGATCATCAGCAATTCATTAAATGGAATGGCATCATCTGAAGGCACTGGTTTATCAATTAGTAATGAAGCAAACATGATGAGTGACTCTGACTTCATTCACTGTTTTAGGAGAGATTCCAATAAAGTACAAAGCTACTTAAAAATTCTCAAATGTAGGATTTTGCCAGAAAATAGTTGCTAAACTGTAATCCCTTGACAAGTAGTCTTCAGCATGTTGCTTATAAAGATTTTTTTAAAAATAGAACTTCTAAATTAACACTATTACAGTTATTTTAATAGGAAAGTGTTTTTGAAATCCTTTGGGAGCTGACACATTTGACCAATGCAGATGAAATACTAAATAAAGCATCATATGTGTATGTCGATTAATGCACCGATGAAAAGGAGTACTCTAGCATTAGATAAATAAATGTTCTTGCACGTTACTCTGTGGCAGACTATACTATGGCTGGTTCACACAGCTTAGATACATATACACAGAATTACAGAATGCTTTGGGTTCAAAGGGACCTTAATGATCATCGAGTTCCAACTCCCACTGTGCCATTGGCAGGGATGCCATCCACTAGATGAGGTTGGTGAGGGCCCCACCCAAGGTGGCCTTGAACACTTCCAGGGATGGGTCATCCACAACTTCTTTGGGCAATGTATTCCAGTGCCTCACCATGCTCTTGAGTAAAGAACTTCTTCCTGACATCTTATCTAAATCTCTCCTATTTTAGTTTAAAACCATTCCTCCTTATCCTACCACCCTTTACCCATGTACAAAGCCGCTCTCTCTCTCTTTTTATGAGCAATCTCTAAGTCCTGTAAGGCTGGAATGAGCCTTTCCCTGGAGCCTTCTCTTCTCTAGGCTGAACAACGCCAACTCTCTCAGACTGTCTTCGTGAGGTTCTTGTGGGCCCACTTCTTAAGCTTGTGCAGGTTCCCCTGGATGACATCCCCTCCTTCTGTTGTGTCAGCTGCATTGCTCACCTTCGTATCTGCAAACTTGCTGAGGGTGCACTCCATGCCACTCTCTGTGTCATTGAGGAAGATACTGAAGAGCACCAGTCCCAAACAGAACCTTGAGGGACACTACTTGTGACTGGCCTCCACCTGGACATAAGAGCCACTGCCCACAATTCTCTGGCTGCATCCAACCAGCCAATTCCTTAACCACCAAAGAGTTCAACCTTCAAACCCATGTCTCTCCAATTGGAGATAAGGGTGTCAAGTGGGACCATGTGGAAAGCCTTACAGAAGCTGAAACTTAGTTAAAACACAGTGGTAAGTAAGATTCAATTTGTTAAACCTTGGTACATCTATATACTATCAATAAAGCATATTTTTACATAAAAAAATGTTTTCCTCCATTTCTACATACACACCTACCTGCAGAACACTGCTTAACACTGAAGAGCAGCATTGATGTTGATCAGCTCATTTAACTGCAGGGCCTATGCCTGACTTTTACATTCATGTCATACTTCTCACTGATCTCTGTAGGCTTTCATACGTGTCCCATAAAATCTAGTATTTTTATTCATTTTGAATGCTCTTTTATATCTGTAATGGCTTCACTGATTTCAGTAGAAATTTCTAAAGTAAAGATTTCTCTGTGAAAAGTAAGTCAGAATTCGAGTCCAAACAGCATTTCAGTCCAAGGGCTGAGCAGGGAGTAGCAATAGGTTTCTTTCCCACTCCACATGCTGACAGGGAGCTTGGGTTTTACAGTAATGATGACAAACTCCATAGCAAATAAAAATATGAAAGCTGTCAGATATTTTATGGAAATCACATTTTCCTAGCAGCAGGGTGGTGCTGCTGGCTATGCATAGAACAAAACTTCTTTGCTTCAGAGCCTAACTGAACTATTTGAACAAGCAGTTATAATCAACATGGATTTATCTTCAATATTCTTGACTATTTTATCACTGAATGCTCTTTTCTGGCTTTCCATGATCTTGATAGCTGCTGACAGTAGCAGGAGCTCAGGCAGCCAAGAATGAGAAGTATAATGCTGATGATTATTTAATAACGATCCTGAATTTGGGTAGGGAAAGATGACAAAGAAGCATTTGTGCAGACCAGAGAAACAACATTTTGAGTTACATCCCTGTAACTGACAATATCATCAGATATCTCCTATCTGGTAGATGGCTGATGTACTTTTACAGCTAGAAGCTGTGAGCATTCACAATTCACGTCTGGTCCCTGCTGTGCCAGGTATAGTAGAAAGGCAATGGGTTATATCGTGCTTGCCCTGAAGAAGCTGCCAGCTGCAGTTCCTTGAGCAGTAAGATACCACAGACATAATGAATGGGCAGATTTTGAGGAAATTCTGGAAAAAAAACACAGCTCCAAAGAGAGCAAAGGAAGGCTCCTGTGAGCGAGCAGACAGAAGCAGAAGGGGATGCCCACACTGCCTGCATCCACCTGCGATCACGGAAGATGCAGTAGCAATTAACAGCCGTCGCCTTATGCGGCCACCTGCTGTACCGCAGTGCCGGAGTACAGCAGCCCGCTGGCGAGGGGTCACTGCTGGCTCCCAAACGCTGCATGGGGCAACCGCGCCTTCACTGAGGAGACAAGCGGTGCCAGGGTAATGCCGCCGCGTACCGGCAAAGACACGACAGCCACCCTGCCTCAGAGGCGACAGCTGACAGACACGGGCGGGGGCACTGCGCCGAAGCGGCTGACGGCAGGAAGCTCCCTCCGGACCGGCTGCGTCCCGCTCCGCTGCCCTGGGCACCGCGGACGGGGCTGATGCCGCACGCCCCGCGCTGCCACCGGTGGGAGGTGGCCGCGGCCCCCATGGTCCTGCCTGGTGGCGAGGAATTGCAAGCGAATTGCCAGGTGACTCAGAAATCAGCCGTCCCCGCAGCTCGCAGGACCTCCCAAAGGCCGCAGCCGAGGGTCAGGTGGAAAACGTCGCAAACGGAGCAGGTCATACGGAAAACTCTCATCTCCTGCAAAGTGCTAAACCCTGGGAACGTTTTGCTGTACAGAAATGTGAAAACAGAAAATGAAATAGTGGGTGGCACACGAGGAACAACAGTGCACCGAAGCATTATCCACAGTCATTCATCCTCATTAGTGTTATATTTCAGTTTTGCCTTTGGCTGAAGCGAGGCATGTTGGTTAAACAAAAGCCTTCCTATATTGCTAGCATTGCCTTCCTCTTGTGATTGAGGAAACAATTGAGCAGTGGGCTGAAAAGGGCATGTTTTTCTCTGTGGCCAACGATGCCTCAAACAGAAATACCAGTGATGGTTGCATTGTGTACAGGGGAATACTTCATCTCCTGCATGATTTCCTCCAAGACAGCAGTGTAATGTAAAATCGTGTGCTACTATCAAATGCTTTGGAGTTTGAGAATCCATCACTTTTATATCAGAATATTAATTTAGGAGAAACAATTCTGTAAATTAATGGAAAATCAGAAAATCAGGATTGGCTTCCAGTTAAGAACTGGCATCATGTGCAACAAAAGAGGTAAGTCATGGTATAATTTCCATTTGTGAAACAATCTGTTTCCGTTAAACTTTCTTGCCAACCAACTAAATTTAAGAATTAAAAATATCTCCATTGTTTTTAAGACCTTATTCCATGAAACACTGCAGGATAATCCCAGAATACAGACATTCTTGTACACACTAATTTTTTTTTTTTTTCAATTATTAGAACTGGCTTTGGCACATCAGAGATTTCCTCATCACACTGTTTCCATTTTTTCAGAATGATGAAGGATACAACAGTGACACTCCCAGTGACTGAAAATTCATTTTGTTCCTATCATAATGCACTAAATAGTTTTGACAGTGTGTATCTTAAATTTACACTGAATCTTTTATGTGCTAATGTTTCCGGTAGATTAAGTGGTTAACGTCACTTGTAGTTTAGCTCTTACCTAAAACCATATGATAGCAAAACAAACAAATTGAAACAGTCTTCTTTGCACAATATACATCCATGTTTGTCAACCCACATTCAAATATTGACCTGTAAATAAAAATTACTTGGAAAAACTGGAGGATTCCTCAAGGGTTGTATGCTTATAAAAAGTGGCATTTCTGCATGCCTTAGCAAGCACTGGACTATCACTATAGAGATGCTACCTTCTGACATTCCTGTCCACCATGCCCAGCTTCAGTGCTCAGAATTACTACCAATATAAAAACAAGGAGTTGCCATTTTCTGGCCATGAATTTTGGTGCAAGTTTGCATGGGAGCATGTCAGACGCAGGATTAACTATCCCAGTTTATCTTACACAGCAGCAGTCACCAGGTACAAAGCTTAGAAGCATGCTCATGTAAAGACTTCTTCAGTCCATGACAATTTCATCCACTGTGAATCTTTCTCTGTAGGGGCATTTTGGTCTCCCCATGGTTCAAAGCTGAGCCTCAAGTTAATTTGGACCTAATTCCTCTGTGTTCCTTTCTAAAGGCACTGGATTTACAGCTATCATCATGAAATTGGTTTGTCTTTCCTTCTAGTATGTGAAAATCAGTAACAGTCTAGTTGGTAAAGGGTGCTGAAACAGGTCAATGTACTTAATTTATGTCAGTCTTTTGACTGCAGAACATACATTCGTCAGAGGAGCTGTGTGGCTACAGTGATGGCAACTGGTATTTAAAACCCAGTACTAGTAAATCACAGCAGATAAAACAAATCTGATGTATTACTGCAACTCAGGAGTGACATTTGACCTTTGTACTACTGTTCTGACACTGAAGTTAGTAATGCATTTTTGTGCCTTAAAGCAGCCCTGCTCTCCTCAGCAGATCATAACACTTATTTCCTGTTTGGCAAAGGATCAATAAAAACAAGGTATCTTTCAGAAAATCATTTTATACTGTAAATCTGTACAACCAAAGTTTAAGTGCTGACACAGCTGTGGTAAGCAAATCCAGCTTTTAACAATGTAATATGAGGTCCACGGAGGAGCTAGCTGGCCTCTCATGTTCACAGGCTTACAGTCATTCACATGCAGAACATGACTGTGGCTGTGCCTGATACAGACTATAAAAATCTGCATCGTGATACATTTTAATAGTCCAAGAGCCAGGCCTAGAAGGAAATCATCAGCTACTTCTTAGGTATGAGGGAAGTTCCTCTGCCTGACTTTAAGAATATACTTTCAAGATCCACATTCAGACCCATATGCAGGATCTTCAATAGGTAGGATGAGAAAAGCCTCTCCTGTTCCTGAGGCTGCTGGGGTAGGCAGTGAGATCTGTGTTAGCAGCACAGCCTGAGAGCATGGAAGTCTGCAGCTTACTTAACAAAGCAAGTACTGAGTCTCAGCCCTTCCTCTCTTTCCTTGTTGCATTCTGTATTACATTAGCATTGATAAGTTGCCAGAACAAACAGAGAGGTGCCCAGCGAGTATAAGTATCTGCTTTGTTTGCAGCCTCTGAAGAGATGAGGTTTTTAACTGTGGTTTGCAATTTGAGGTACCCAAACTCTCTCCAGTCCCAAGATCCCAATAAATGTCCTTTATAATACTCCACAGCAGGTAACTATAGTCTCAAAATGCTACACACAGCAAATACCTCAGATACCCTACAACCAATGCTGCAAGATCATCCATCAGGTCAAATCTTTGAAGTCCAAGTAGCACGTTGCTGTTTTAACCTAGGTGTCACTGGTATCTATCATGTCACTCCCTTATACCAACTGCACTACACCTCTCACCTCTGCACCATGTCTGTTACGAGGCAGTTCAAATATCTGCTGGACATTTTGCATACTTGTGCTCTCTTTGTTCTTTCTAAAACTATTATGCATACTCTATTTGAAGAAACCAAATACTACTTGATGCTTCACAAAGAAAATATTGGCACAGTAAATATATTTTTGTATTTGTACCAGGTACTAATTCTCATTTACCAAGCTTTCACAGTATGGACTGAAGGGAAACTTCTCCTTTATATAGCACAAAATCAGAGGAATCAAGGTTGTATGTTTCACAGGCCTAAATCTTAATTTAATCAGACTATTTTAGATATAATTCAAGATTTACATGTATACTTTTAGGGTTTTTAAAAAGCTTGATCAGCATTTTCAGGTAAAGAATGTTTTATCTGGCATACTGAAACTTTATTCTAGCTGTGGAGTAAGAATACTGATAGGAGATGTCAAGACATTTGAAGGACCTTGAAATGGTTTAACGTTTTAGCAGGCTACAGTGAAACCAGAACTTGTTCAATTTAAAACACCTGCAATATTACAACTGTGAGACCAATTCTGCATGAGCCTTGCTTCATCTTTGCCTCAGTGGGATACCCTTCAGATGTATTCTGTTCAGCACATCAGCTCACAGTTTTGACAGCAGTTCACATTTTGTGCTTGCAACACCATGAACTGAAAGAATTTCCCAAAGAGCATTCTGAATCTCATCTCCCATCTCCAAAAGTGTTGCTTCTAACACTGATGCTTCATTGATTTGCAGCTGGGAAGACTCTTTTTCCATTAAAGGTGAGATCAAAAGACCCCCACCACCCCTACCATACAGATTTCCTCCAAAATGGGAAGCACTGATGAATACATGCACACATGTATATATACCACCACCTGATCATTTGATGGTACTCTGGAAGTGTCTGCAATGCCATTTCACAACTATCTGGGCTACTAACACTTGCTGGTCCTTCAGGCAGGAGCTGGTCAAACAGGGCAGGACTTCAACACCAAATTCATCCCCATGTGTACACAATCTGTCTGTCCTCCTCCCCACACCCCCCTAGAGGTTTTTTGCAGAATCTTAATTGGTTCTGGGATTTCAATTGCAAGACCAGAATAAACTCCTCACATCACTGAGCAGTATATAACACATGTTCAAAGGCTTTCTGAGGGTAGGTATTGAGGCAGCTTACACTAATGAAGATTTGTAAATGCAGGAAGAGATAACTTCTTAATTCTTCTGTAACTTCTTTTTTTCTTTAAATCAAGCAGAGGAAATCCCATGCAAGGAATGCCACATAATGCAAGACTAGGACTGCATAGCTGGCCACTGAGAAGGCAGGACATGCACAAGGCAAGATACAAAACTCACCTGATCGCGCGTAAATTTTATGATACAAGTCTCATCGCTGCAATCTCAAGTTTTTTAGCTGCAAACTTATCTAAACTTCACCTCCCAGATAACATAATGTAAAAAGGGGAACAGTAGATTGTCTATCAAAAGGTAAAACATTAAATAACAATTTACTCTACAACAACTGCATGGCTTTTTGAAAGATGCACAATACAGTTCAAAATATTTGGAGCTCAAGGCAAGAATAATCAGAAACATTCAATGCATATATGATAAGAAAAGCCAGACCAGATTATCATAATCTTTCGCCTATAAAATGTATGAATGCCAGAAAGAAAATAGTCCCTATAAAACCATAATGTTCTCCAAAAGGTTTTGCCTGCAATATAAAACATCTTTAGTCTCTCTTCTCAACAAAGGCATCCATAAATGTAGGAAAAAGAAAATTAATGTTATGCTCCCATTTTGAGCTATAAAGATTTACAAATAAAACAAAGAAAGATACACTTAAATTCATAGACTAATCTCCTTAAATTGGATTAAGCAAGCAAATAATTTTAAGTAGCTTTAATAATATTTGAGGTTACTTGTATTACAAAGAATTCTGTCCTCTCTTTGATATAGATATAAGCTAATGTGTCCTTACTGGCACCAGTTTTAACAGGAGTAAGTCAGGAATAATGCTACTATGGTATGTCATCTCCAAAAGTAATTTTCTGAACTGGCTGTTGTAGCAATTTTTCCAATTAAAGGTCTGTTGCTTAGTGCGTTTTGGCGACAATTCTGCACACTGTCATTACAGTTTTGAAAAACAAAAGATTCTACCAACAGCCCAAAAAACCCCTCTGCAATTCAGAATTAAGAATGCTGGAAGATTCACACATGGGCAAAAACACAGAAGTCAGTGAATTGCACTTCCCAGTATACACTCTCATCAAAGTTACTTAAGCATGGAATATTTTATAGAGTAGGTTTGTTGCATTTTAATATTGCATACTTTACCAGGGTTATCAGTTGACCTATGACCATACTATTTAAAGCTAATTGAATACTGACATAGGTGAGGACAGATGGAGAAAACACACCAAAAATGCTTATATTTGTCCATATAAATCTATTGTCTTATTTCGTGAATTTCTACAAGAACCCAAAACCACTTACTGTCTTGAGAGAAACAGAGTTCTTCTTATCTCATGCACAGAAAACATTAATTGGTCTGACTACAATGAGAGATAAAAGTGATTCTCTATTAGAGTGTTTTTAATGAGCATCACATACAGTGCAGATGTATAAATCAGAGCACAAATTCAGCTTCATGCTCTTCACTTCATTTTACTTACCACCAGTTCCTATTTAACTTTTAAGGTCAGTACAAGACTGGAAAAGACACAAGAAAAGACTGAGTATTGAAGAATACTTCTTAAGTCATTAGCTGTTTGTAATTTTAATGGTGTTAGACTTTAGCATATTTTTGAAGCATAAACTAGTTAGCTTTACAATGTTCAAATATTGTTAATCTTAAAAGACTGCTCATTTGAAGCCTGCACTCTCCCACTCCATTTACAAACTGCCCCTACTCCCTTACACTTGGTGATGCCTTGTTTGCAGTGTCTTGGTTAGGATACAAATAGAGTGGGCTCTGCGATGAATTAGCTCTTGGAGGTGGCTGTGCACTGGTCAGTCTTTCAGAATTTCCTGGAGAATTCTCCCTCCACCTTAGACTTGCCTGCTCTTCAGACACTTCCCACACAGATGCACATGGGGAGGTAAAATTCATGGTGGAGCGTGAGAGGTAGTTCTCCTGAAGACCTTCTTCTTGAAGGCACCTGTTAGAAAGCACTTCTTTTTCTTTGGAGTTTCGCCATTTCATCCTTCGATTCTGAAACCAAATTTTCACCTGTTTGCAAGTTAATGAGAGTTTATTATCATTCTTTGCTTTAAACAACTTTGCCCTAACAACTGTTGGTTTTTTTCTTTCCATCCTCTTAGTTTCCCATTCCTTCCTTATTCATTGTTACAGCAGAGATCCAGTGAAGCCAGCTGACTGACATTATCTGAGGATTTTCCCATCACCATTTACTACACCTGAACCAAATATTCTCCTTGCCTTTCACCACCTTCAGCAGGTGATTATTTAGCTTAGACTGGAAAATGGGCAGCCCAATACCTATGGATAGAAGAGTTTCCTACAGCAACATCCTTCTAAACAGAAGAGAATTTCTGGAGAAAATTAGTATCATCATTAAGAAAAGTAAGTGATACTACTGGTGGTATGAAGGCCTCTATTAAATAGAGGCTGTAAGAAGCATGACTTTCACAACCATAGCTAAAATCAGCTTGGCCATATAGCTTCAAAAAATCTGTTGTGACATAGAGCATGGGATTGAGGATTTAAAGACATTTTGTCTGCCTGACTACAGTTTTCCAGGAGTTGCCTAGAATCTATGTGATTTTGAGATAAAATCAACTTTTCAAAAACTTTGAGTTGCAACTCCTAAACACAAGCATTCAAAGACATTTATGAAATGCTGGGGAAAGCTTGGGGGAATATACAACCAAGAACTAGTTTTACATGAAGAGAAGGTGAGGGTGATCAGCCAGATTATTCAGATTGTGTTCTCTTTTCCCTTAAACATTCGCATTTAGATCTGGTATTCAGATACTTGATATGAAGACAAAGGGGCTATGATTTCAAAGGTTTGAGAATCATTGTCTCTGATGACAGGTACTGTTCCTCTAGCACAACAGGTCAGAAAATTGAAGGAGTAACCTTCACAGTAACTTCTCTTCCTTTCATGAGGGGAATAAAAATATAGACAAATATCATCTGGTCCGTCATTATCACGAAATTATTTTCTTGTAGTAGTAGTTATCTATGTATCACTGCATTATTTTTTACACCTCCAAGCTCTCTTGAATAACATGAGCACAGAAAATAATCTCGAGGAAGTAACTGTAATATTAGGAACTTGACTAGATTTTGTGAAATGTTTTAGGTAGCACACTGGTGAGTGCAATCACACTCTTCCATTGAAATAGTTTTCCTGCAGAGATTACAGTTCTGTACATCACACTGAGAAACACCACACTCTGCTTGTTTCTGTTTACTGCTGCAGTGCTTGCAAGGGTGTCAGTGTCATCAGGTTGCAAGGAACCAGCACAGACCACCAGATCTAACGTCCTGTGCAAACTAGAGCCAACTGCAAAGTTAGATCAAATTGTTGAGAGCCTTTTCATGTTCTGAAAATCTCCAAGCTAAAAGATGATGAGAGCTCCCATCACCATTCCCAGGCTTCTCTGTCCCCCAGACAGCTTCTGCACACATATCTTAAGCACTTTCACTCCTACTGCATGCAAAGAAACATGTACTGTCACCTTCTCAGGATTTCAGCCGCAATCTAGAGGGCTGCATCTACTCCAGCACCTTAAGAATCCCACCTGTCAGCAACTACCATGTTCATTTTCTGCTGTTACACGCCCTCACAATTTTTTTTCCCCACTTTCTTTCAGGTTTTGTGCTCTTCAAGCCAGGCACTTGTCCTTTGTTTTTATCTGCAGATAGGTGAGGCCCCCGAGACTGCAGATTGGGCTACTGCTGCTCAGCACCAATAATGTAGCTGCTCAGTCAGAACAGTTCACTGGAGGCATTAGACCCTCAGCTAAACTCTAAAATCCTGCAGTACACCAACTCATACTCATGTGAAAAATCCCATGAAATGTGAATTGGTAAGTAAAGTGGGAGTGTTTTAGAAGGTCATCCTGCAAAGTTTTTCTTCCTGTGGTATCTCTCAGCTCTGAAAATCTCTTTCCTTGTGCAGTCAAGTGTCTTTCCACAGGAATGGTTGCCCGTCTCTTGGGGCAGAACAATTCCAGAGGAAGTGCTGTTGACTGCCTTATCCCTAGCTCTTCATGTGTGAGTGTAAAGGGTGCTCAGTGGAATGAAGGAATGATCTATGCTCTCACATGTTTTCCACTGCCTTTAGAGCAGTGGGATGGAGCACAGTTCCCTACCCAAAGCTTCCAAGGGGGCTCTGTCAGACAGCAAAAAATGGTAGTTAGAAATGAAATGCAGAGGTCATGTTTCTTCATGTGAAAATGGAGCGATCAATTTTTGAATGTATCATACAGGAAATAAACCAGGAAACTGTCCAAGTATTCCCTTGTTTAAACTTCCATTGATTTACTGAGGTCTTTGCACTTAAAGAAGCTCAGGGCTGCCCCTGCACTGTTTGATTTTCCTCCTCCAAAGCCATTTTAAAGATTTTTCCCCAAAAGGACTTACCTGAGACTCCTTTAGACCCAGGTTAAGGGCCAGTTTCTTCCTGTCTGTTTTACTAATATACTTCTGCTTCTGGAACATTTTCTCCAAAGCTTTCCTCTGGTCTTCAGAAAAGACAGCTCTTCTTAATATGCCTCTCCTGGATTTGGAGTTAGACTCCTGGGTCAAAAGAGGCAGAACACTTTCCTCTCCTAGTGGAAATAGAAGAGAGTTTTCCATAACATGTAGCACATATCAGAGAAATATTAAGCACTGTTCATTATAATGCTTGCAGACTCTCGTCCCACTTTTGATCTATTGGTGTTTTAAGTGTGTTGCAATGCTTCAGTCACCTGAAATCAGGTGAGTTCATAGAGGAATATTAGGACAGAGCCCATTCTACTGCAAAATTCAAATACAGTCAGGGAGCAAATTCACTTTTCTTTGCTTGTCATTACCACTGAGTTAACTGCAACAAGTTTTCCTATGAGTTTATTTACTCCTTGTGTGGAAGTAAAACCAGATAGAAGTGGTCTGTGATACTGATTCAAAGAAATGAAGCAGGCTTTCCTCTATTTTTTTGTTTTTAACTTATCAAAGGCTTTCAGAGTAAACTATTTCTCAGAAAATCCCGGGTTATTCATTTAGTTATTCTGGAAACTGCAGCAATTTCTTCATTAGAGGATTTGGAGAGTACTTGGACCTACTCCTTTCAGCCTAGTTTCTAATCCTCGACATTTCAGAGCAAGTACTGGGGGGGCAGTTTTCAATGAATCCAATCACATCCCCTTAATGCATGCCTAGAGGGAGCCCTAACGTGGAAAACAGCCTCAAAGCTGGGGGACAGAGCTGCAGTGAAGAAGCAGAAGTGCTCAAACAAAGAGCACAGAAACCCCAAGATAAATCTCCCATGTTCCTCACACCCAATAAAACCTAAAGCCATAGTGCTTTCCCATACTCCCTTCTCCCTTAGAAGGATTATGCTGTATCAGAAACAGTCCTTGTCGAGGCTTCATATGCCTCCAGTGCTCCCAGCTTCCTCAAATACTCATACAGGAAGCAGGAGCAGGGGCCAGTTGAATAGGGCCCATCATCAAGCATGGCATGTGATAACTGTGGCAGATGCAAGCAGGCCAGGAAACAGCTGCACTCTGGCTCCCAAACCTGTGCCTTGGCTGCACAGCCACTGACACCTACAATCTTTCTCTAGGAGTGGCAATTCAGATGCAAGCTGCCCTTCTGTTGTCCACCTTTTCATGTCCCTGGGCCTAGACTGCCCTCCCAGCTTATAGTTACAGCAGCTGCAAAGGTGTGTTGCTGCTCAGTTCCTACAAAGGATCTGATCGTTTTCATATTGAAGACAATGGCAAATTCCCCCTGAAAAGCTGATTCTCTAAAATACTGAACATTTTGTGGTGAAAAAGTTTATCTATTCTAGCCAGCTGTAATGGGGCTGGGGGAAATGAAGTACATTTTTTCAACTGATATAGTGCTTTTCAAAATACTAATGAAATACAGATGCAGCTTCCACAAACTGTTCCTTGGGGCTACACCACATTTCAACTTCTGTATATTACACATATATACAAATAAGTATATGTATCTTTAAACACACAGAAAAATAAACATACATACACTGAGGATATTGTAGTATAATGAAAAGAAACTGAAATGTATATGTGTCTGTCTTGCAAAGTTGACTAAATACTTTTGTAGCCATGTGTTACTGGTTTGATATTACATACACTTACCCTGCATCCTGCTTCCAGTTCTGACCAGTAGAGTATCAGAAGCTGAGCAAGTCATTATTCCCTAAAATAAGACTACTCCTATGAAACACTACTGATTTAAGAGGCTATTGCACTGTCAATTCTTTTCTTGAACTTTTCATGTAAAGAAATCAAGATCTTTATATTCGTCCCTCATAACGGTGTGTGATAAAAAATAATTATTATGATTTACAATGTTACAGTATAAATAATCCTTAATGTATACAGATTTATTTCAATTTTCAAAATTATATCTAAGACCAGATACAAAAATCTTAACCTACTGGTTAATAGCCTGATATTTATTACACTGTGACATACAGTCAGACTCCATCCAAACCAAAATAAACAATCTGCAGAACAAAAGTCAAAATACCACAATGGAGGTTTCTCACAAAGGGCAAGCCAGACTGGTATTTCTCAGGGGAGTGCAGAACCCTTCACAGCCCCCAGTGCATGCTCCAATCACGCCTACAAAACTGGGGGCAAGCTAGGAGCCTTCCTACCTCAAGCATGTTTTCTCTCTTTCTTGCTCAAACTTAGTCAATTTAGGTACCTTTTCCCAGGTAGCCTGTGAGTAGTTTCTGCTGAATTGTCAGTCATTCTCAGGTTTACTGCAAGGTACAGTCTGGCAGCAGCAGAACTGGTACCTTCTCTCATTCCCACTGTGGGATGAGAGACACCAGCAAGGGAAGAGGCGTAACAGGGCTGGTCCTTGCCTCCCGGCCTCCATTCCACAATGGAGTTGTCAGCCAAGGACAGAGGACGCCAAATTACGTGACCCCTTAAAATTTGTCTTGCCTGGCTGGTTGTTAACAGTCAATCAGCAAGGAAACAACCTCCTGCTGGAGCCTTGAGGCACCAATTAATTCCTGTACAGGCAGTATGTAGGGCCCAGCTTAACACCTGTATTAGACTAACTTAATAGTGAGGCATCTTTACATTCTAAGGCACAATATGCGATGGATTTTAAAAGATTAACTAAACAAAATTTAATGATGAGCAGAATGCTCAGAAGCATTAGCAAACAGCCACTGGTTCAAAAAATCTGAAACCTACCTCCAGCTGAGTAGCCTAGAGAATTTCTTTAAAAATAAGCCATATTCTAAACTGCATTTTAGATTTTCCAGTGCAGCGGGACAGGCAGTCATTTTTACTTTTCAACAATTCCAGCAAAATTAAATACAAGTTTGCAACTTGTCACTCTGAACATGCAGCAGAAGGTTTAATGTTCTGCTGACATAAATGTGACCAACTATTTCCTCTGTTGCTGGTTTGATTTTTGTTTTGCCTTGGGTTTTTTTGAAGTCTTCCCTTTGTACCCTAATATATAGTGATAAATGTCCTCTTAATCTGTGGAACAATCTTCATTTGCCTTCATGTCAGAGACCACCTTGAAGGAGCAAGTAAAAGCTTTAGTCATGGTTTCCATTTTTTCATTAGAATTCAATACATTCTAGTTAAATGGACAATTAATAGGTCACTTCCAAAATAGTAGTGTATCGGTCCTGGTTAATAAACAATCCCCACAGTTGATAATGGGCCTATGTATTCAGCAAGTCCCTGTATACACTCAGCTCATCCACTAAATCCCTTTTCAGGTAGACAGGGTTATATGGGAAGATGAGCTAGAATGAGTCTATAAAAGTCAGTTTCATTCACTGCTTTATTTTTCAGTCAAGTGCTTTAAATGGTGTCCAGAAAATCTCTTGGAATGTGAGACAGGAGAAAAGACTGGCACATAGAGTATTGCTTTATGGCCATACAAAAGGGCAACTGACCCTTGCCCAGGCCTTTTCAATGTAAAATGGTTCCTAAAGTTCATCTGCACAGTGAAAAATTGTGGTGAGGTCGCGTGTGGATGAGTAAAGTGAAAGTGGTGATTGGTCATGGTGCTGTCAGCCATTGTGGGAGAGCCGAGGCCATGTAAAACGCTCTGTGGGAAAGTGTCAGCCCCCTAAAGAGGTGCTCAGAAACTTGCAGCTCATTAAACTGCCAGCATTTGCTGCCTCACTTGTCAAGAATCATTCAACTTAGCAACTGCCCTTCTGAAACATTCATAAAAAGCATGCACTTAGTCAGGAATGGTTTGAATGCAACTGTGATAAAAAAGTATACGCCAGAGCACGTATAAACTCCAATTTTCATTTGGATTTGACACACAATTTGTGCTCTTTTTCTGTTTTGAAGAAAAAGGAAATGCTCCTTCTGTTTGCATTCCTGAGCCATAAGCACAAATCGTGACTGTCCATTCTTACATTCTTCTTATGGCATGCAATCTTCCCAATCAAGGTTAAATTTAGTTTTTGATTAAATGGAAGTGTGTTTCAGTTCTTAATCCTGAACAGCTAGTGTATACTGGCCAAAATTCTCTTCAACATACTTCTTCAATTTTTTAAATTATGATTAAAAAAGAGAAACAAATTAAACATGTGCACACATTTGACTGCTACAAAAAGAATGACTGTTGTATTTAAATAATGCTAAGGCTTCCTGAATCATAATTTACCCCTAACAAACATTTAAATGCAGCGTGCATTTTACGATCCTCCAGCTCTTTTCTTATTTGCTAATGTTTATTGACACTGATTTTTAAGAGTTACTGATTTTAAAGAACTGTTTCCAGCAAACTGAAAACAAGGCACTTTCCTAGGTTAGCTCTGTCTGGGTGTCTCAATGCCATTAGAAACCTCTCACAATTGCTCAGTGTACTTAAGTTTGATAAATCTTTGGAAACCCTCTGAATAGGATTGCTGTGATTTTACTAAGGAATTAGCTGCTGCCATTGCATCACCAATTAGTTTTCCAGAACACATTAAATCCTGCTGCTTTGGTTTACAGAATAACTCAAGCATTACTGATGAAGCATAAAAACTTACTTGGAAAAGCAGTGGGGGATGCAGGGTGCTGACAGGACCCACCGCAGCATGCTGAGTAGAATGGCGGGGCCCGGAGAAAAAAGTGTTTGGAAAGAGCTGCAAAGAAAGCATAGATCTAATTGATTATCCATTGAGCTTAGGTGATATTCATAACAACAGTCCTGCAAAAAGTCAGTGTGTAAAGTCCTGCCCCACAAGTTCTTTTTCCTTTTTTCAAGATGGTGATATTTTTAAGGCAAGCAATGATAAACCAAGTAATTGCTCTTTAATTTCTCAAGTTTATTTTACATTTGTAGCTTAGCTATAATATGCAAAACTCTCCCTGTATTTTTAAAAATGAAGCTCTGCAGACTAGAAATTCCTTCCTACCATAATTACAGTAATTATGGGGGTTTTCCTAAAGATTGGCATTGAACATTGTTTCGATAATATGTTGTTGAAATATAGAGTTATTTAAAATAACTCTAGTAAGCATGTCATCCTAGGAAAAAAAAAAATCAGCTGGTACTCCAATGCTGTTAATAGCACTCAAACCAATAACGTCCTCAATAAAATTTATAAAATGCCATGAGATGAAACAGCTGAGCTCTATAGGCACAAACTACAAACTGATTCTGTTCTCCTGACTGTCAACTTAGTTGTGCTGGAAAAGTGCTCTAAATTTAAATACACAACTTGCTGAAAGCTCTTCTTGATACAACAAAAAAATCTGCAAAATCAACTCACAGAACTGGGTAATATTTGGTACATTTTTTACAGAATTTTTTAATCAAAATCTCTCATATCTAAAAGGTGCTTCCAAATCATGGAAAGGTCTTCATTATCTATTTATCCCTTAGATTTTTCTATAAGGCTCATGGGCATTTCCATTAATCTTAATTACCTTTCAATTTCTGCTTATACTAGTTAGCTATGAAACTTGGAATATTTTTTTGTTTTGAAAAAAGATACATCATGCTTGCTAGAACTGTACACTTGTAAAACGTGATCTATCAAAACATCTATGTCACTTTCTTCTTTTGGTTTAGGCAGAAAATAAGTGGCTCTAGAGCCTGTAATGTAATTGTCCAAATCTCCAGAAAAAACCCCACTAAGTTTAAAAAAAAAAGTAACTGCACAGTTAGGTAAAAAAAAAATTAAGAAATCAACAATCAGAAAGAAAGGTAAAATAAATGTATCTAAGCCATGCTGCTAATTTTAAAAAGTTTTTCAACTGGAATTAAAATCAAAGATCACTCAAAATTAGGTTTCTGAGTACATATTAAGACCTCAAAATAAGTTTTCTAACCCTTAAATTTGCTGTTATCCCAGAGCAAAAAAACTATTGCTGTAAAAGTCTAACATTTTTTAAGTATTAACTCGCAATTGCTGATTGACAAACATTTCGCTGCAACAGCTTTTTATTGATATTTTGCTGCTTCTAATGAAATACAAATTAATTGCCTGCTTTTGAGGCATATACTTGCAAAACATGTACAAAAAAAGAATTATTTACACCAGGCATTAGTATGCTAATGCTTATTTTCCAATCAAATGTGCAACCATGTCCTTAGAAACTTAGAACAGTCAAGAATGTGCAGCCAAGTATCACCTATCCCATGTATGGAAAGGGTTCCAATGCAACTGTGAAGTGTGTAAGTTGGAAAGGATGTGACTAACTCAAGAAGCATAAGAGCTGCAGAAGACAAATATTAGTCAACCTCCTGGACATGAGAGCTCATTATTGACAGTATCTTTTATCGCCTTCAATTCCTGAGCTCCCAGGTGAAGAAATTTTCCTCCTGTCTTTGGGAGGCACATTCCTTGTGTTTTTATCAAATTTCCCTTACAGCCAGGTAAAACTCTCCACTTCTGAAAATGCAGAACCCAGAATGCAAAAGATGCCACACTCCATTCCTTTGCTTTCTTTTTAAATGTCTTGGCTATTCCTTGGCTGCCATAATGTCCTATTCCCTCCACCCACTGCTCCAGCACCTTATTCATGCCATGCAATTTTTGTCAGACGTGTTGTCCTGTCCTTGATATTCCCTCTTCTGGTTTCTTAACTGTCCAGTTCCTCGTTCTGTTTTGATAATGTGGGGTTTATAATGGTATGTGATAAAGCCAAAAGACACCTGGATAAATCAGAATTGAACAAGCTGCTGATTCACATAGACAGCATGCTCCTGCAAGTAACAAAAGGAATAGGAAAGGACACTTTCCTCCATTCACTACATCGCTTAACAAGTTAGCTGCAAGCACAAAGGTCTGAAGATGGATCAGAGTAAAAACTTAAGCAAACTCTTTTTTTAAGCAAACACCAAACAAGCAACATATTTCCATTGAAGATGCTGACTGATTCAATGCACTAGCACAGTCCCACAATGCAAACAGCAGAGATCTTGCCCTTCACTCTGCTCAAGTCGATGGAAATCATGAGTCCAGCTTTCTTGGGCATTTTACTTAATTCTTTCAACTGACTGCTGCTTTTTCTGCCTGCAGAGCATGTATCTCTTAGAAGCAGAATATCTGCTTAAGAAGTAGGATGCAGGTGATATCCTAACAAAGAGGTTCCTGAGCCCACTTCTAAAGACTGATTTAGTCTAGATCCTGAGGAATAAACAATGCCATGATGTCTCTCTATGCCTATAGTCAACATGAATGTCTGGTTCACAAGCTTTTTTAAAGTGCTGCAGCTATACTGCTGCACAAGTGAATTCTACATTATATACATAATTAAACTATATCCCTACACCTACCAAAGCTGTTGCACTCCAACCAACGTGCAGCAATTATGCAGTTATATCAGCAAAAAAAAATCTGACATAATAAAGGGATACTCAACTCTATCTTGGAAGTTCTACATAGAAAAAGATGTTAATGCTTCAACACAACATATCCAAGTATATTTTTTCTCTTTGATAAAAACAACACACTTCATCACATTAAATGGCTTCCACTACCTGCATGAAACTTCATTACAAGAATGAAAACTTTTCAGAGAAAAATCATATATTTGATATACATGTATTTTGGAATTATACTGAAATTGTACCTGTAGAAATGACATAATATGTATCAGTTTTGAGAGCAATATAGAGGAAGCACTACCTATTTTTTTCACATTTTCCACAACTCTTATCAATATCTGCTGGTAAGATAAAGCAAACACTCTTTGCTGTTCACGTAAGGCTGAAAATTGCTGAGATGTCAGAATATTAATTCTGCTATTTTTTAGCCAGAATGAAGTACATAGTAACCAAAAAGCAGCTGCTTCTCCCAAACATGTATAGGAACTTCAAGCAGGGGCCAAATCCTAGTAAATTGTATTCAGGACACTTAAGTCTTTTTCTACTTTACATCTCCATTTCATAAAAAATTATACTGTGTGGAACTAAGTGTTTCACAAAGGTCAGTCTTTACAGGTTTAGCTTCACACATGCACTAAAAGCATCAAAGTATGATACTTTGGCACACCAAAAACTATACTATATGCCTTAAAAGAAAATTTATTGGATGATATATACAAAAGTATTAAATATATTTTTTTTTTTTTTACAAAATTCTTTTGACCCTGGTGCTATATGCAAAATTTTAGTAACAATGTTCACTACATTTACTTTTGTGAATAGAAATTGTTTTACAGACAATAAAATTATACTAAATATGTAAATGGACCTCAAGCTTAACTAGTGCTAAGACTCAGAAAGCAGTTCAGACACTGATATTTTAAAATATGCTGCCTGCTCTGAGGATGTTCTAAATTCAAAACCCCTTCCATTGTAAAACGTCACACCGACAGTGGGGTCAGAAGTCTTCCTTCCAACTATCCAACATTTTGAGAGTAAGGTTCCTAAACACAATCCAGTTCAGTTATGCAACTTTGAAAATGGCTTATTATTAAGGACACTGTTTGCTCTTCCTAATTCTACCACTGTGAAATAACTCAGGAAAGAGTGTATGCTATCAGCCATCAGGAAAGTGGGAAAGGGGTGAAGGAAAAATGGCTACTGAGAGAAAGTGAACTGATGGTAAACTCCTGGTATTATCCATACAGGCTCCTTCATTGCATATGCTGCCAGTCTCTTGGGGTTTTTTAAGATAACTGATGTGGTAGCAACTTCTGAAGAGAGCTGGAACACCTCCAAAAAATTATTCAGAAAACTGCCTAGAGCCAGCTAACAAAACTAAGAACAGGAGCAGAGAGACCTCAAGCTGCATGAACACGTCAATTCTCCGAATATTGCCAAGTCCACATGAACTGCTTTCCACCGTGATGCCTAAGCTCCAGCCCTGGCAGGAAACTTAACCAGATTATCAGTAAAATTATCACATTTCATCTGAGAACCTTGGATGGTTTGTGCCCATGGGCACAACTGCAATTTCCTACCTACACACATTCTTGGCAATGTTTAAAGCAGGCTTTTGCAAAGCTGCAGGGAAGCTTCAAGTCATGAAGAGCTCCCTGAAAATAGTCCAGGAGCAACTCTGCCAGCTTTGTGATCCAGCTGAGCCGCATTTCTGCTCCTGAACCACAAGCCCTGGACCTCATGATAAGTCACAGCTCTTTCCCTAGCAGTTACTGTCTTTACTGTTCCAGCAGCAGTTGTGCACCCCTAAACCACTTCAACCAGCTGGAGAGGAACCTCCAGATGCAAGAACGAAGCAGCAGCCAGTGCCATAACCCACCCAAAAGCAACTGCCATCACATGGAACTGGAAAAACTTACTGCAAGAGCTTGTGGAGCAGGACCCCTCAGAAACGGCTTTCCTGCACTCCCAAAGTTATTATTTGCTTCCTATTTATTCCTTTAAGACAGAATCATATGAATGCTCAAAGGAAGTCAAGCCAAAAGGGCAGAGCAGAGTAGCATCCATGGACCAGTTTTTAAAAATTGCCACACATTCATAGAAAGGGTTTTAAAGTTCTAAATATTTATATTTTTTAATCCTACACAAAATGTGGATGCAAGAAGTGGGCTTGCATTTTTATATTGGGTCTTGGTGGGGCTTTCAAAAATTGGCAAAGCAGCACCAAAACAGGCTTGAAATGTGCTAATAGCATAGCCATCACTTACACCTCCAGGAATACAATGGTCAAGAACATCATCTGCGGATCATCTGAAACCACATTAATCACTGTCAGTTTTCAGAAGCATCATTCACATGCCTTGTTATTAGTTTGTAATTTGTTGTAATTTCACCGTCTGAGGAAATACACCAGCCTGAGGCTGGCGACAATACATGGTCAGATCTCACCTCTACAACCCAAAGCAAGAACCAAACTCCACAACATTTGCCAAAGACTCCAAGGGTACCCCGGTGTCAGCAGCAGAAGTGGCTTCTACCCTCTCCATGCCTGATACACAGCCTTGCTATTGAGAAGATGGGAATATACCTGTGGATTTACCAGCTTTTTTTCTGACTTTGTCCTTCCTCAGGATGCCCAGGTACTAGTGTGCCTCAGCACTTTCTGATTACCAGTTCTTGTCACAAGGGGCATCACTGTCAATTCTCTGTCTAGAAGTTGAGTGTCTTGCCCGAGTTAATTGTCTTGGCCTCCTGTACAGTCAATGAGAAGAGAAAAGTAGCTCTACATAACAATTCATCACCTTAAAACAGACACAGGTGTGTCATCCTCTGGAGGCATCTCTCAGTATTGACTATAGATTAGATAGGATGCCTACTTTTTATTGGACAGCTGAATTACTATGACTTCCTTCTTATCCTTCATAGGTAACATCAAAAGAATACTATCATCTTATCATCTGTACAGTCATAAAGACTAAAAAAATGTAAAAATTCAGCCAGAAAGTCATTGGGTTTTGTTTTGATTTTCCACATATTACAATTTGTTTAAAAATTATTTCCTCAAGCATGGCAAAATGAGGGTCAGTTGCTGCAAGAGAACATTTCAGTGCTTCTTTGTGTTGCAGCCCTAATTCAAAATCTTACAATAGTCCAAAATGCACAATTTTGTGCATGGTATGCACTGATTAGCCAAAATTTTCTACCTGGAGCAGTCTTTACTTGTTGCAGTATTGCCAGCTCCAAACAGACAAAAGTCTCAAGAATAAGCAGTGTTAGAATGAAAAATAACACATGGTGAATTCTTTTTTCTTTTTGTAAATACGGGGGGTTTATTATTTATTTTTACATTTGTACAAGGAAATACTTTTTCAAGTTGAAATTTGAGATACTCACATAGTCATAAGTAGGTAAAATTCTCAACACACATTCAGAACACCTCAAGAGAATTATGTGCTACAACTGCAGACAAAAGCAGCCTCTCATGAAAAATTTTCATAAGCTTTTCAGCACAAAGTACAAGCCACTTCTCCAAAGTGACAACTCACCTCAAAGAAACACAGTCCAAGTTACTGAAAATATTTAGATGAATAATTTTATAAATATCAGGGTCTACATATCTGATATTTGAAACAGCCTCCTACTGTTTTATGTACTTGCAGTGGTTTTTATTTTGAAAAAAAAAACAAACAACCTCCTATTTCTGCTATGGGGTCATGATTGACCACAAAAGTACAACAGAGAATATCAGTTACTTTGCTGAACTGCTTTATAAAAGAATGCAAAACACCTTCAGAGGGCAATGGAAGAAGAGAACTTGCCTTCCAAAATTTAGGAGGATTTCTTAACAGAAAAAAAAATCACAGTACAATAAAATCTGAAATCTGCACTTGAGTAGTGAATTTGCCTGATGAGATTAATCCTTACCACAATGTTTTCTAAAATCATGAGAATACACTACAGAATTTCAGAAGACCAGCTCTTTCTGCTGTATAAAATACATTTTACATAAGTTAATTCACTAACTGTAGGCATGACTGATTGCATGGTTTCCCCTCAGTCAACTGCTTTTCTACAAACTTCACCATTTGTCTTCCTAGCGCAGCTCTGAGATCATCTGGCAGTACCTAAATCCTGCCAAGGATCAAACCTGGGAACCTCTTCCTTCTAAGAGACAGCACCACGAGAGCAGCCAAAGGAAGGAGCAGTGTCCAGCCAGTGCTCATGTTCCCTACTGAGCACAGACTGCCAGACTGGTGGCTGGGTTGGAGAGTAGCTGGCACAAGTCTAGCTCTGGCAACCTCAAAATGAGGACAACAGTTTGTCCTTTAAAAGTCATTTTGCAGCCACTCTTAAGATATGCTGGGCATTCCAGACCCATACTATTAAATGGCTCACAAAGTTAACTGGAAACGGAACCCTGCTGGACAGAGTCTGTGATTTCTAACACTTACAAAAAATCCTTTGCTTCCAAAGAAAAACTTTCAAAACAATTACAGTGCCTCACTGCTTCTGGCAATCAGGGACTAATAAAAGATGCCAAATAGATCTCCTTACCTTAAAGAAGCTTCCTATCTCCAGAAACCACCAAAAAACCAAGAAAATCCTAAGACTTGTCAGTCAACTTGTTGCCTGAGTTAGAGGGAGTCAAGGTGAAACACTGGGTTCTTTCCTGCCTTTTATTTTACTGAAAGCTAGTGTTACATGTCGCTTGAGGACACACCCTGGCTGCCAGTTGGCTTGAAATCAATAATTAATAAACATTAATTCACTAAGAAAAGGTCCAAAATGAAAGAAAAAATATCACTTAAATTTCAGTAATTTAATTATCTCCTGGTTGTCATAAAGAAACACAAGACACTTCATTAAATATGGGAAATAAGATATGCTTGATAAGATATGTAAGTATTACAGGACAGAACTGTTGTCATCATCTGAGAAGGAAAAAAACTGACATAATTTTCAGATACTTATCCTGCAAACAACTTGGTTTAATTTCCTTGCAATGCTACCAGTTTTCTGTATTATCTTAGGTAAGTCACCTCATTTCTTTTTGCTCCAGCTTCTCCTCTACACAGTAGAAATCTCTCCTATCTCACTGGCACATTGTGATGATAACTACATCAAAATGTAAAGTACCCAAATGTTACAGAAAGAAAAGACACATCTAGAGCACAAGGTTTTCTGGATATGTATAAAGTACATCTATAGATGCTTACTGTAAATCCAATTTATATTTACTCTATAGCTCTTCTGATTTCTTTTGTGTTCCATGTGTTGTCCTTTATTCTGCTCCATTGAATTCTGATGCTTTAGGCAAAAATACCCTAAGAGAAATTTTTCAGCATGTTTTACAATGAAATTATCTCACTGATTGTTATGTAGCATTTTTCAATTTCCTTTCTCTGTTAATCTATCAAAATGCCAAAATTAAAGCAGAAAGCCAGATTCTTTCCACATGACCATATTTAGGTTGTAAAGCACTTACTGTCAACCTCCTCCAGGGCAAGTTATTCAGAACAGAGATAGAGCAGAGCAGAGATATTCAGAAAAATTATTTCAGGTAGCAGAGTAACTTTGAATTTCCTAAGGACATCACTCAGCTCTAGTGCCAGCCAATATTTTGAAACTAAGTCATGAGGAAATATGCAGAGTGGACCTCTTTATAGCACCTGTGCTACAGCATCTTAGCATCATCTAGATAATTTTTATGAGTCAGAAAACTCAAGTCTTCTAATTTACCCAGAAGATAATAATAGGCTTGGAGTGCAAGGGACTAAAACCCAGATGAGCAAGAAGAAATTGCAGAGAGCACAGAGTAAAGGGGCCTCAAACAAAGTGCAAGAAAGCCTGTGGGAATCCCAAGCTGGTATAAATTGGGATAAACTCATGAGCCCTCTGCAGTGTATTGTATATCAATAACACTTCTGCTCTTCCTAAGTTTTATGTAACATGCTCTCTGTTCATGTTCTTCTTAAATTAAACCAAACTAATTTCAAACACCTATGATGATTATATTTAATTTTTTAAAAATGTATGTAATGATGGAAAGCAATTATTTAAATTTTTACAGATAACAAATATATTTATTTCTATCATGCTCATTAGATGATGTAGTATTTAGGGTGTGACACTTTCTGAGTACATGTTCAGTTTTTTATTCATGATAATTTTGTAGGAGAGATACATAACATACACATGCAGATAAGCACTTGAAATACTCCAACTAATACTTTGAAATGTGTAAATTATGGGACAAAAACTTGCTCATATAGCTCAGTGGCTGAGGAGCTACAAAAGGAAAAATTACCATGACCAGATAGCCCAGATCAAGAATGCCATCCCACCTGGTCTCCCTTGCCACCATGGATAAGTATTTTCCAATTTAGAGAAAGAATACAGGATTTACATTCTTTAGCACTTTTATACAGTGTTAAAAGGTACTGTGTACCTGTGGTAAAGTGTTAAAACGGAGTGCTCTCTTCATGTCTTTCCTTTGTAAGTACTGTGGATACATATAAAAAGGTTCATCTTACTCAGTTCAGTCCCTGGTGTGATTTTACACTTCCTTCTTTTTGAGAACTTTTGGTGACCTCACCACATTTTAGGACTACATGAGTAATATAGATGACTGATTCCAAAAAGTCTGGTATTTTTCAATTCCCTTCTTTTTAATTTTTTTTTTTATTAAAGCCTCTAGCTTATGCTAAGCTAGTTTATTAGGGAACTTTTAGTCCCTGCATGATCTATAAAGCGCTTGCTAGTTCAGAAAGATTTTTTGAAAAAAAATTTGCTTTATAATTTTCAACAGTCTTATTAAAGATTTAGAAAAAGATTTTCCAAAATGCCATGGGTTTTGGGGTTCCAAATATGAGTTTATTCCTCAAAAAACAAAAAAAAACCCAGTAAATTAAAAACGCTACCTAGCACAAATTCCTTAGTTAAAACATCTTCCTAGTCCCTGAAGGCTAAAATTTTTGTTCTGTCAAAATGCTCCTTCACCCTATCACTGTATAAACAAGGAACACTGCACACAGCCTGACCACCCCAGCCCTACTCACAAATGCAGTGTCTGGTCTGAACAGTTTCCTCGGTGCACGCCTACACTAGAGACAAGAGACTCCTTAGAAACCACAAACTGGCTCAGCAGGACAGTTCCAATCTAATCCAAATTTATGAATGTTGAGACAACCAAGCGTCCTGATCATTTTAAGATATACAAGTGAGATCAGAATCAAGAGAACCCTGTTAGAATGTAAAAGTCGTTGTTGGATGTGTACAGTTAGAGGAGAATTTTCTTCTGGGTGCACAATGAAAAAGGAACCCCTAGTATTTCTCCCTGCTCACATCTAAGAGCTTTTGCTGAGATCATGGGAGCTGTGGAATCAGAAGCAGCACAGGACTGGACTCCAAATCACTAGGCAGACCTACCACACTGAAATCACAACTACTGCTATGGGTTGGTAAGAAAAAGACTTAATCCTGGAAGCAAGCATTTAAAAAAACTTGACATTTGGGAACTTCTGTAGTAATTTACCTATAGCTTTTAAAAACAAATAAACAAAACCCAAAAAAACCCACAACAACAACAAATAAAACCCAACAAAATACCTCTAGCAAATAAGAGTGCTGGGGCATCTGCTATTTCTCTTCTTACAAATAAATGTAGCATTTTCTCTAGAACTTTTTTTTTCAGGGCAAGGGCAAAGGGCAGGCAGGGATAATATTCACCTAATTGCAGGAAGATGATACTTGTCCTGTTCCCTGGCCCAGCCTATAGTTAGTTAAAACAAACATGTTTAAGTAACTGATATGCTTAAGATAACACTTACCTGAGAGGTCTGGAACATTCAGAAATGTTAATGTACACTTTGACTCTCTCGTGCCTACCTTTAAAGTACATAATGGAGGATCAAATACTGCTTTGAATTTTCAAGAACAGTTTGCAGGACTTAATTGAAATAAAATTATGCTTGAAAAGAAAACAATTACTTCTTGTTTCAAAGCAAGCCTTTTGTTTTCACATCTCAAAGACTTAATGCAATAAATATAATTCTGCTTGTCTGATTTTCATTTTAAATGCATTTAAAACTGTGTGACAAAAAAAATTCTTAAATTACCACATAATATTAAAATAAACTTATGCATTCTAACAGAAAAGCAAAATACAATATAGATAGCGACTCTAATACTGAATTTAATGAATTAATATTGACTACATCTTCAATCAGTTCCATGACTAACAGAAGAGCACATTTCTTCAAATACGTTGCTCGTGCCCAGACTAAATGTATTAATACGAAAATCGGCACATTCAAGAAACAGAACGGGTTTTGTAAACCTGTTTGTTTGCTTCCAATTCCATGGCACGGGCTCCTGCGGGCCCCCTGCGGCCGCGAGCAGGTCCGCACCGCCCGGCAGGGCGCTGGCTCTCACTGTGACACCGGGCCGGACGGCTGATGACGCACCTTTACACCGCTTTAAAACTTTTTTTTCCCCCGTCCCTGCTTTTGTCAAAACTTCCAGGAAATTGTCTGTTCTACATAGCCTAATTCTCCTTTTGGCAGGAGGAATCCGGTCCTCCACACCTCGCTGTCCCGCAAGGCAGGGCGTGCGGAGAAAAGGGTTGCTGCCTCCCAAGCTATCGCTACTCAGGAGGATGGGACCACTCGCCTCTCTCCCAAAACTTAGAATTTCAGAGTTTCGCGGAGCGCCTGTTGGCGGCGAAGCTTTTACCACCCCTTGAGGCTGCGGGACGTCAAGAGCTGAAAGAACTGCGATTAGGGGCGTTTAACAGCACCCGACGCGGCCATCACAGGGCTCTGCCGCGCTCTCTGCACCCACAGGTGCGCCGGCCGGCCGCGCTCGAAAGCGGCCGCCCGGCTGCCCGCGCCACCGGCCCCCGCCCGCTCCTCGGCGTCTCGCTGCCAGCGGTAGGGCGANCTCGGCGGCGCCCCGGCCCGCAGCAAGTTCTCGATGAGGAAACTTTTGCCCAGGTTGCCGAAGCCCGGCGCCGCCGGCAGGTTGAGGAGAGCCGAGGAGCCCACCAGGTCCCAGTAAAGGGCGCTGGGCAGCATAGCGAGGGCTTCTACCCTCCTCGCCCTGCCCTGCCCAGCCCGGCCCGGCCGCCGCGGCCCCTCACTGGGCTGGGACGGGGCGCCGGGCTATGGGGCCGGGCGGGCTGGCGGGGCGCCTCCCCGAGGGCTGTGGGGAGCGGAGCGGAGAGCTCGGCGAGGCTGTCCGTGGAGACGCGGCGCCTCTCCGCCGGGCTGGAAGGTGTGTCCAAGCGCATTCATTATGTCAGCCGGGGACGAGGAGTGATGGACGCGGCCAACAATGCCGCCTTGCCCAGCAGCCCCCCGGGGAGGGGGCGGGCGGCGAGGCGAGGTGGCTGTCCCGCCGTGCCCGCCCCGACATGGCGGCGGGTCGCGCCGCCCGCCCAGGGCTGCACCTGTGCGAGGGGACGGGAGCGAAGGGAAAGGCCGCTGGCCTCCGTCCCGGCGGGAAGTGGCTCCGGTGCTGGCCGCGGAGAGATCATGTCGACCTAATGATCCCATGAGGTAATGGGAAGATAGTCATTAGCTCACTCCCTCTGGGCATTTTTATCTGGCCTTTTTTTTTCTTTCTTTAGTTACCCACACACAACACACACGCTGGATTTTCAACATTTGTCTTAATAAATCTGATTAAGATCAGCGCGGTACTGTTAATCATGTTTTTCTCAAATTGTTATACCAAGCTTTGTGTAGGCATAAACATTCTTTGTCCAGAACAGCTTAGTCCATTTCTACTTCCTTGAATGTATTCTTCTTTATTTGCTTACAAATCACGTAAAGTGGCAAAGATGTCTCATTTTGCAATTCAAACATGCATGCAGAAAGTTAAAATTGGATGCTGTTCCAAAGTTCTGAAAGCACCTCCCTGTTTTGCAGAGAAATCCTTTTATTTCAAAGCAGCTGTTCACCAGTCTAATCTTGAGGATATTCCCTGCAAAATCCTCTGGAGGGGTGCATCCCTTATTTTTTGTATAGCGGCAGAGGCATAATCCTTGCCTTGGAAGTCACGGTGGTTTAAAGCTAAAACCAGCTGGACTAGTGGCATCATCTGTGCCCTCAGATGAGAAATGGGAAAGATGTCTTAACTGCTGCGGTACTAAGTAATATCTTGGGGAATATAAATTAGATGCTCACATGTCTGAAGCGTTCCTTTACATATTTGGGTAGGTTGGCCCTGCTAGAGTTTTGGCACTTACTCCATTTGTTCCAGGGGTGGTGAATGGGAGCCTAAGAGTTGATAAGGCTGCTTCATGCTGGAGACCCATGTAGTCTGACCTTCTGTCTTACAGCAGTGGCTGTAAGGTAAGCAGGAAGAAGAAGAAGTCCAAGATGAGTCTGATAGTTTCGCCCTGATATGTTCCCATAAATGTTCTCAGATTAAACAATTTCCACAGCTTGAGCACTTGTATTTGCAAATCAGAAGGCTTTCATCGAAAGATATTAATGCAAGTATTTTACTTGTGAGCGTTTTGAGACTCTTGCTTGCTGTAGAATGGACAGAATCCAGGCTGTTGTATCCCAGACTACATCTGAAGCTACTGTGCATTGTTGTAGTATAAGGTCTAGAAATTATGTTTCTAAGGGAAAGAAACAAGTCTTCCCAGGAGGGCACCGGCTTCTGAGCATTGCAAGTAGCTGCCTTTCCAATTACCCCTCATAAATTTATTCACCCTTAAGGATTTATTTTGTCTTTCATTTCACTGATGAAATTCTCAGAGAATTCCCAAGGGCCCGAGACACTGAAAACCGTAATTCAACACTTGGGAAGTGCAGTTAGTCCATCCAGCTGTGCTGCATGAATAAAAGGTATTCACCAAGGAAATGATGGTTGTCAAAGACCGTAGCCTTCAAGGACAGACTTGGGGTTTGGTTTCCTCCAAGGCTACTTTTGATGCCAGAGTGGCTACTAATGTGTTAATCTCAGCTGTGTAGTTCGATAGAGTATGATTAGCAAGTTGCACGTTTCTGTGAAATATAAGCACAACACACAGAAATATAACACAACACATAACAACTTCTGAGTTGGAAAGGACCCACAAGGTTCATCAACACATGTAGCATTTGATTGCATGGAAGAGAGTGATCGGCCAAATGAGTTAACAATTTGTCTCAGGTTGCATCTCTAGTTCCATGCTTTACAATGTGCGTTTAAGCAGTCCCTTTCTTCTCTCAGATTTTCATCTGTCAGTGGCCTCTTACCCATGTTCTGACTCTGCTGTCATAGCTGTACTAAAAAACCACTGTAAACCAAATCACAGGACTCAGATTTTAAATAAGACAGAAGATACTATTTTTCAAGAGATTCCCAGTGGAGACCTCCAGCTGGTTGTGTGATGTTAAGGAAGGATGGTAGACCAGAATAGCGAAAAGGACTCATTAAACCAGGGAACCCTCTGAGCACTTGGTCTCTGGGACACACATCTGCAGCTCCACTGAGCAGTAGCTACCAAATTCTGTCTATCCTCTGGGCATGTGATAATTGAGTACAATCAGGTCCAAGAGTTGTTGCCAGAAAAATACAGATCCCTTGTTCAGATCTGGAGTTTGGAATGATTTGAGAGTAAAACAAGTGGCATCCCTAAAATCCAGATCCTTTCTGGTGCATGCAGCCTGAAATTGCATGACAAAGGATCCTTAGCCTGAAAAGTTGTTGGATGTGTATTATCCAGAAACATTCAGAAAGTAGAGATGTGTCCAAACTGGCAGCACGTTGTAGAGGAAACAGTCAGAGGTTCCTGGACTGCATGGAGGGTAACTTCCCCACACAGCAGGTGAGTGTGCCAGCTGGGGAAGCTGCCCTGCTGGACCTGCTGTTTGTGAACAGAGGAGGACTGTGGGTGATGTGATGGTCAGCAGCAGTCTTGGGCACAGCAGCCATTAAATGATAGAGTGTTCTATTCTTGGAAAACTAAGGAGGAGGCTCAGTAGAATTGCTGTCTTGGACTTCCAAAGGGCAGACTTTGTCCTTTTTAGGAGCCTCGTTGTTAGAGTCCCTTGGGAGGCAGTCCTGAAGGGCAGAGGATTCCAGGAATGCTGGATGTTCTTCAAGAACGTTTTAAAGACACTGGAGCAGGCTGTCCTTATGTGCTGAAAGACTGGCATGGCAGACAGAGAGATTTTAACTCAGGAAAAAAAAGAGAGTTGATGACCTTCGGAAGAAGGGCCAGGCAGCTCAGCAGGACTACAAGGATGTCATGAGGTTTTGCAGGGAGGAAATTGGAAGGACCAAAGCCCAGCTAGAACTTAACCTGGCTACTGCATAAAAGACAATAAAATATGTTTTAATAAATACCTTTGTGACAAACAAAGGAAGGGCCATGAAGGCTCTCTATCCTTTGTTGGATGGGAGAGGAAACACAGGCATAGAGAAGGAGGAAAAGGCTGAGGTACTCAATCCCTTTTTTGCCTCGGTGTTTAGTAGTAAGACCAGTTGCTCTCTGATTATGAAGCCCTTATAATCCAAGGGGAAATGGTCAGTGACCTGCCACACCACTTAGACACACACAAGTCTCTGGGGCTATATGGGATCCACCCAAAGGTGCTGAGCTGCTCATGGACAGGTGCACTGTTTGCAGGGTAAAATGTTGGCTGGAAAATCAGGCCCAGAGAGTGGTGTTTAATAGAGGCCAACTGGTGGCCAGTCACAGTGCACCCTCAGTCATATTCCAGGTGACACCAAGTTGGGTGGCAGTGTTGGTCTGGTGGAGGGCAAGAAGGCTCTGCAAAGGGTTGCATCGATGGGCCAAAGTCAATTGTATGAAGCTCAGCAAGGCACAAAGTGCCGAGTCTTGCATTAAGGTCACAACAAGCACATGCAGCACTACACGCCTGGGGGAAGAGTAGCTGGGAAGCTGCCTGACAGAAAAGGACCTGGGGGTGCTGTTCAACAGCCTGATAAACATGAGCCAGCAGTGTGCCCAGGTGGCCAACAAGGCCAGTGGCATCCTGGCCAGTATCAGTAAGAGTGTGACCAGCAGGACCAGGGCAGTGAATTTCTCTCTGTACCCAGAATTGGTGAGGCCACACCTCAAGTGCTGTGTCCAGTTCTGAGCCCCTCATTACAACAAAGACATTGAGGTGCTGGAGCATGTCCAGAGATGGGCAACAGAGCTGGTGAGGGGGCTGAAACTCAATTCTTTTGAGGAGTGGCTGAGAAGCTGGGGCTGTTTATCCTGGAGAGAAGGAGGCTCAGAGGAGACCTTGTCACTCTCTACAACTGCCTGGAAGAAGAGTGTAGCAAGATGTGGATCAGTCTCTTCTTCCCAGCAGCAACCAATAGGACAAGAGAAATTGGCCTGAAGTTGTGCCAGGGGAGGTTTCCAATTGGATATTAGAAATAAATTTTTCAGTGAATGGGTTGCTGAGCATTGTAGCAGGCTGACCAGGGAAGTGGTTGAGTCAACCAACCCTGGAGGTGTTTAAAAGACATGCAGATATGGTGCTTAGGGACATGGTTTAGTGGTGAAGGCGGCAGTGCTGGGCTAATGGTTGAACTCAATGATCTTATTGCTCTTTTTGCAAGCTAAATGATTCTGTGATTCAATGATATTACTCCAAGGTATCTAAAGGATAATGGAGAGGCTCCTTTACTTTACTGCATAACTTATGTTGGAAACTGGTAGCATAGGTATCTCAGGGGAAGAAGTATTTTCCAGGACGTTGTGACAGCAGCAGCTGAAAAGCCTTGTAATTAAAAAGAAGCATGTAAAAGTCCTACCTAGCCCAGGGAAAATTCACACTCTGTTTTTCCTGTCTACAAGCTTTCCCAAAGGCACCTCCATTCAGCATGGATAAAATGCATTAAATTGACTTAAGAGAAATTGATCATTGAAGCCATATAGCTTCCATAAAGCCAAGAACGAGGGTCTTGATATAGAAACAGATGCACACTTGGAGGAGACAGAGATGAGGTAATTGAATACAGATCTTTTCTAAGGCTGTCTTTGCTTAGATGTGCTAAAGGCAGCTCTAACACAGTCATAATTTTACTGGACTCTGTACAAAACTTTGGAAACATCTATTTGAGCTCACTTATTAATTATTTCCAACTTTGCTTTTCCAGTAAAAATAATACCATGCTCTCTACATTTCTGCTTGTAAGCTTTGATGGGACATATTCTGGCCAAAGGAATTATACATGAATCCTATCAAAGCATTTTTTGAGATTGTTCCTGAATTTCTCTGGCAAAAATGCTTTGGACTTTCACATTGAAATGTATTTGTAATAACATAGCTCTCTGACATTTTCTAAGTTAGATGGATTTTCCAAACTCTTGGAGATAATTGTCTCACACTGTTTTGTCTAACCTCAGCATGTTAGACAGCAATCTTTATGTTCTTCGAAGTATTACCAAGCTTGGCAAGCTGAGTCTGGGTTATGTCATCACTGCAGAGCTGCTGCAGACTTTTAGGCAGATTTTGCTCTAAATTTCCCCATTCAAAAATGCTCCCTTGACATATTGGTGATGATCATTTGGTGGGTGTCCTGGGCTAAGTAACTCACTGTCAGGTTATGCTAAGCTGGATGCAAACCACTCAGGTTAGCTCCAGCTCAGAGATACTTCAGAACAGCAATGGCAGAAATAACACTCAGCAAACTAGGATCAAAAATCCAGCTATGCCAGAGGGATTTAATTTTTGACTACATGTTTAATTTCTACATTCTTGTACCATTCCCAAAGTATTGTGGCTTACACCTGCTGCTTTGTTTACCATGAAGTTTAGGACACAGTTCAGTTAAAAGGTACAACACCCACCTGATGTGGGGCATGAACCCATTATAAGCTGACTTCTTAAGCTCAGCTGGCATCAAAAATGTTGTGGTGACTTGCACTGTGTAGACTTTTGGTATACAAGTGTTACCTATACCACTTTAAGACTGGGTGTACCATAGGTGGCCTGGGGAAACCTTTGGTCCATGTTCCAAGGAAAAGGAAGGATGTGAAAGGAGAGGAAAATTAGTTTTGTGCACTCTGGCCAGGCTCAGGTCCTGTCACAGCTCAATATTTTCTCCATTTGTCTCGTAAATATTTTCCATGCTTTGGGAGGCATAGTCTGTGTTCAGCAAACAGAGTAGGAAACTACACTGCTGTCTTGCTCTGTGTGCAGCAGCAAGGGGCAGCCTCAAGGAGAGCTTGGGTGGGCTTGTGTTGGATACTGGCTTCCACTGTAGCTGCCCACACAAGCCACTTGCAAGCCTCCCAATCCTTGCAAGCCACAGCTGCCTTATGAGGGAGGAGCAAAACTGGCATCCAGCCCACAACATTAGAAGATTTGGGGCACCCTGTTGTTGCCATTTTAATTTCTGAGGAGGCAGTTTGCCTTGACACTTACTTCTCTTCCTACCTCCCGCTGTTTCTTTTTTTACAATCCAGACATCCTGAAAGCAATATAAACTTTGCCAGGTTAGTCAGGCTTTTGAGAAATCTAGATTTAGCTAAAGAATTTCACAGCACTCCCGGCTGAACTTAACCATTCACCAGGAAACTGCTGTGCTTAGGAGTCACCATCATTCTGAACAAACACAGATGGAATTAGCATTCTTTCAATCCAGTTCCATAAAAAGCTTCAAGAGCTCAGTTTCAAATGACTGAAGTCATTTCCGTCAAATCTGGCTTGGCATTAGAGCTCAGCAAGTTGCAAAAAAATACACAGAAGTGAAATATTGAAGTGTGAAAAGAAATTGATTCCCTGTCAAGTTATGTTGCAGATGTGCACAAAATCTTACTGCAGCATGCACCCTGACTTTTGTGCATGATTTTAACACATGTTGAAAGCTAGATATATGGATGTGACTAAACTTTTTAAACTATGCTTCTTCTTGCAGAAACCACACATGGAATGCTTCAGTCCTACAGGACTTTATTTGGAAATTTAATTTTCATACTTTGGATTTTTTTTTCACCTTTGTGACATATCAGGAATAGCACAAAGTGTGTGAGAGAGATTATATAATGGAACTTGTAATTCATATTTAATTAGACAGTAGCAGGTTCTATTGTTCCCACGCTGGCACAAAGGGTTCAGAAAGAAGTATATAAAATATAGTGATTTCTCAGAAGATGGCTTATATTCCTAAGAATAAGTCATATTTACAACTCTGCTGATATGAAATGCAGAGCTTGTCCAATAGTCTGTCCAGCACTGTTTCGTATACCTTGGTATGATTTACAGCAGTGTTGATACTTCAGGCATCTGGTGATATAAAAAGTCAGAGCAAGGTGTTTTCTGAGTGTCTTGGGTATTTCACACAACTTCTATTGTGTACCTTTGTCCTCTGGGGACAGTGATGGTGTTAGAAACTTGTGTAATGGTTTAAGGGAAAGTTTTTTCAATTTTGGATTAACCAGCTGAAATCCATGTAGTGGTCAAAAGTATCAGCTACTTCTATGATCAGAGCACTGTGATCCTCTTACAGATCATAGTTTCAAGCTACATTTTTTACAAATTACTTAATTATTAAATGTCCTTCTAAAAATTTATAGATTTAAGTAGTTTAAAGAAGGTGAGATGGTCATAGTCTTCTCTATTTCCCCTCCCTTTCCCAACGACTTCTGTCCATTCTCTCATATGGCCCACCTACCCCATATTTCCTATTTTACAGCTGCTGACACAGTTTGCAAAGCTTTAACATCTTCTGGTCAAAGGGCACAGTGTGCTGCTGCACTGCTCCAGCACAGGTGAGTCTGTCTCAAAGTAACTGGGACAGATGAGCATTCTTTTTCTCTTCCCTATATATGTTTCAATTACTGTAGTAGTTTCTTTACTGTACCTAGAAGGGCCCTTCAATAAGACACATAAAGATAAGGCTCTTAGAAGACAAATCAGTCACCATCATATTTTTAGAGGGTGCATACTCTCTTCATGCTTCCTTTGAAAAGAGAAACTTTAATGATTTTTTTTTAAACATTGTCCTTAAACATAAGAAACAATTGTTCACCAAAAAATAGCAGAGCTTCAAGTGCAGTTATAGGTATGAAGAAAAAGAATATTTGCCCACTTACTGACATAATTAAATTCTTTCAAGCTGTGTAACATAATGCAGGGGAGTACATAAGGTAGATTACTGCATTCAGAAGTATTTTACTTAGGTGAAGGTTCAGAATTTGGTTAGGTCCCAAATGGCTAACTTGGATGACTCTGGCACTTCCTAACTGAAGTGTTAGGCAGTATAATGAAATCTCAAGGCAAAGAAAAACACATATAGCTCACGCAGTTGTGAAAGAAATAAAATCTTGACAACTGGGTCTCAACCTAACAATTATAATATAATTACAAGGTCCATTAGTCAAGTAAAAGTCCTGCTCAGATAATGCTGAGTGGAACATAGCGGGCTGGTTTCCTGTGACAGTTTCTCTTTACTGCACACTGGTGTAAAGTCATGGAGGTTGGGTTTATTTCACTGAGGGAAGCAAGGCTGTTAGCAGAATAACAAAAAAGACATCTGAATTCAGGGCAAAGAGCCCAACATGGTCTGAGCTGGTCATAGTTTGCAAATGATGCACAAGAAACAGGTTTGGCCACATTTTGTCTAAGAACAAACAATTTAATAAAACAGCATTATTATTGACTAGTTATTCATTTATCAAAGGACAACATCTTTTCTCTTTCTGTGGGTGAAATGACTGTAACCTATTTTCAAAGGAAGAATGGCACAATTGCCAGTTCAATATTAGTAACTGAGCACTTTGCCTGCACAATTCAGGGACCATCTTTTGCATACGTCTAGCCAAGGTATTACTGAAGAAAACAGTATTTCAGTGTGGTATTCTTGAAAGGTTTGAGCTTTCTTGATCCAGCTAGCTGAAAAGTTAGATTCCATGCTGATCATGATAACTGAGCACCACTAAAGTCAAGATGATAATTTATATTAGTTAGGCTTATGGAACACTGAGCCATATAATTTCCCAAAGGAAATCTTACTATTTAGCTATCAGAGTTTTGTTATGTTGTGGCAATTTTTGTGCTCACAAACGTTCATTATCTTGGTAACAGTAACAGATTGAAGCAAAAACCACAGATATCCTGCTTCTAAGGAAACAAGCAAAAGTGCTACCCAAACAATTTGGGAGGCTGGGGGAGAGGAGGAGAAAAGGTCTGCAAAGCTGCAGTAGGGGTTATCCTCCAGCAGGAGAGTAGGTGGGGAATCTTGCATGGCTGCTGACTGCTGGACAAAGCTTTTATGGCTAGGAGCAACATCAGGACTGGGCAGCATGACCAAGAACTCTGACCCAAAGGAAAGCAGGATTTCTGAAAGTAAGAGAAATAGAGCCCAAATTTACCCACCCTCATTTCTCCTAGTGGCCTCAGTGGGGCAAACTAAGAGATCAAGGCAAGGAACCTGCAAAATAATCTCCAAAATTATATTTTGTATTTCAGCAGTAGTTTTTGGGAAGCTCTGCCCTACATAGTGCATGCCTTTTTTGTCTTTGTATTTTACTTTGTTTTTCCCAGACATTACTCTTTGACATATATAGGGCACCATGCCATGTATGTCACATCTTTCCTGCACATGATCTATATGTCTATAAAATTTCCCTATTTGTCACAGGAAGGGATAGTAATCCAGTGAAATCCAGTAAAAAAAGCAAGATTGGAAACATCTTTCAAGATAAAATACTCCTTTATTGAAAATTAAATAACTTCATTCCTGGAAATTATGTCTATTTATGCAGTAGAGTTATCACAGAAAGCATTTATTAATGCAACCATTACTATTTATTGAAACTCTTTTGGAAATTTTTTGTTCACCAGACTATGCAAAAAGAATTCTTCTCTGATGATTCTTATATGAATAACCAAAATGATCTATTTACTTCTTAGTAACAGTTTCTTACTAACAGTGCTCTCCTCCGTTGTTTGCAGAGCCCAAGATACCTGAATGTTTAAGCACTTATCTCTGTGACTTTTGCCTTGTCTCTCGTAAATGTCTGCCAGGAAGGAACTGGGCTGTCAGCTTCATCCCGTCAAAAAGCCTTCCAGTGCCATGAGCTGAGGGCAGGTTCCAATTGTTAAGTCATTCTGGCCCGAGCTGAATTTAAAGGCAGGCTCCTGTAGCTAACGGAAGTTGCTGGAGGCAACTACTCGGCAAAAGGCATTAAAATCATATGTCTCATAATTATTCTTTTGAGTCAATTACCCATTTACTCTTTATTTTTGTATCCAGTGGAACCTGAGGGCAACAAATACTGCATAAGGGGAACAAATCCTGTATAATAGTTCTTGTTTTGGTACATTCACTTAGTGGTGATTTATTAAGGGCTGCTGAATAAGCCTGATTAAAATGCATAAACAGTTCTGAACAGTAAACAACCATGTCTAAGGATGAAAAAATGGGACCCACATGCTGTGCATGGAAATTGCCCTTAACAACATGGCCTATTGTTGAACAGATAGGAAGCCAAAGGTTGCTTGTAATCAAATTTGAAGTTTCCCATCACTTATAAAAGCAACACTTCCTTGTGTAAACGTTTCAATTTGTTGTTGTTGAAAACTGCTTCCTGACTTAATCCCTACAGGAACACACAAATTCTTTGATTGTCAGGTAGAAAGACAATTTTAGATAAAGTAACTTTTAGATTTAGACTAAGTAAAATAAATATGCTTTGCTCGAGCGTTCCTGCAGCAGTAAAATTTGCATAGTTTTCTGAGAATAATTAGAAAAAAAGGACTCGTTGCATCATTTTAATCTCTTCTGAAAATTTCTTCTGTTCTTGCCATTAAAATAATAGCTAATAGCAGAGACACAGTACACAGTACAAATCCTCCTAACTTTGTATAGCAGTGACAAGCTCCCTGGAGATTCTTTATTTTTCCCTTGATTAACAAGGCTAATTAATTACAGAAATCTTCCTATTTAATTTCTGATCTAATCTACCCTAAATAAAGTAGTCTTTCCATTGTTGGGGGCTTTGAGTTATGCCTGGAACAAATAGAGGTACCTTTCAAAAAATAGAAGTTGTTTTCAGTTACTTTGACAAATACAGCTTCAGAGCAAGGAAACTCAAGCCCAAACCAAACTATAAATGCCATTACATTTCCCTCTGGAGGCAATGGGAGCTTTGTCAGAGGTTTCCAGAGAGCCTAGATTTCACCCACAGCATTTGAGGTCTTTGAACAAAATGATGTCTTCCTAACATTGTTAAACCTTTTTTTTCTTCTGTAACAGATAGGACCAAATTACATTTAACTATGTTCTCATGTTTAAAACATGATTCTCTATTATCTGTTGTCTTTGGAAGGTCCTAGAGACTCAAAGGCCCCTAACAAGTGGAGAAGGTCAAGAAAGGCAAATGTTGCAACCATCCCCCAAAAGGACGGTCTGAGAAACTAGAAGAGCCAAGGGCACCTTGTGAGATTCAGCAAGGGAAAAGTCAAAGTGCTGCCTCCAAGAGTGAAGCACCCCTGAAGCAGCCCAGGCTGGGGAACAGCTCTGTAGGAATGGCCCACCCTGGGGGCCCAGTAAGCAGCTGTGGGCCCTGGCAGCAAGGACAGCCAGGCTGCCTCAGGTGTGAAGAGGGATGCAGCCTTTGGGCCGTGGGAGGGGATTATTCCCCATTCTTCCATACTCGTTAAACTACATCTAGGTACTGCATCCAGTTTTGAGCACACCAATGCAAGAAAGAGATTGATAAACTGGAGTGAGTTCAGCATTGTCCCTGAGCTGATTGGGGTCAGAAGCACTTGCCAAGAGAGCAGGAACTGAAGGAACTGGGCTTGTTCAGCGTGAAACAGACACGGCCTCATGGGGCAACCCACAGCCCTCCAGTGCCTCTGGGGATGTTAGCAAGAAGACAGAGTCAGGTTCTTCACAGCAGAGCATGGACAGAGAATAGGAGGCAACAGGCATAAATTGGAACAAGGAATTCACACTGGATAGAAGGAAAAAAATTTCCCATGAGGGAGGGCAATCAGGCCATGGAAAAAAGTGCCTAGAGAGGCTGTGCAGTCTCCATCCCCAGAGACTTTTGAGACCTAACTGAGTAAAACCCTGAGCACTCTGGTCTGAACTCAGAAATAACCCTGCTGTGAACAGAAGATTGGACTATTGACATCCTGAAGTCTTTCCAACCTGAATTATCCTATGAGTTTATTCTAGTATTCAGGAACAAAGTTCATGATGATGGGTCTGTGTAAACTGTGATGCAACATCAAACCAATTTTTAATCATGTTGTAATTGCGAGTGTTCCATATAATAGGCTTTACAGTATGTATTGGACCTCAAGAGAAAGCTCTCTGAGTTGAGATAAGCTGCTGAAGAAACAATATTTCTAGATCTTTCTGTACAGCCTCTACAACCTTTATTTATGTCTCCTTATACTGTGATAAGAAAAGGATCCACAAAACCTCAAGTCCTTGTATATTTGGGCATCTTCTAGGTAAAAAATGCAAATTTTTGCAGATAACCCTTTTTAAACCAAAATACTGGTGTTTTTTTATTTATTATGTGTATCACATGCCATGGCACTTAAGTTGAGCACAATGAGATGTGTGGGGCAAGAGAGAAGGCATTAATAAAAGCCCCACTCTGTGACCTGGGGATGACTCCTCACGTTCTGCTGTGGGATTGCCTCTAGGCTTAGCATGAGCTGACCTGAGGCTGACAAGCAGTACACCTGGCTAGAGCAAAAAATGGTTATCATCTTGTAACTGAATGTCTTTTGGCTAAAGGAGGCCCTAACTACTGTGTTTAATCTGGTTTTCCATCCATTATACACATCTGGATCCTGTTGAACAAAAAGGACACTTACAGAAATTTTGGTGAAACAAATCCTATATGTGTCCTCCAGTGAAGGCTTAGGCCTGTGACAGACATTGGGGTGCCGACCTCTGCCTTGGGATGACAGACTCCCATAGTCTGGGACAACTCAGAACCCATGAGAAAATACTTAATCATGCTTCAAAAGTTATGTCTGGTAAGGATGTAGCTGAAACTGTATGATTAAAACTTCCAAGTTTCTGCCAGAGCTAATAATGGCAAAAACTAATATAGTCAGTAGAAGAGTACTTATATCTTTGGAAATTAACTACTTTATAAGCTATTTTAAGAACCAGCATTGCTATTTTTTGTCCTAACCAGGGTTACACAGGCTTTATGAAATCAAATATAAAAATGAAAGCTCTGTCTAACCTCTGTTATGGGTCTTGCCCAATTTGGGAATTTCACTTAGAAAATTCTTAAGTCAAAATTAGTGAAAAGATCATTATCTATTTTAGGAATACTTCTCAAATAAGAATAGTGTTCGTTTTCTTGGTGTACTGATGTCTTTTTCCTGACATGGACCCTTATTTCAAGCATGTGTTAAGACTGATAAGATTTCACTTAAGATTAAGAATATACCTTAATTATTTTAAGAATGATGAGATTCAGAGTGTCATGAGGTGGAAGGCTGTAAGCATAAACTATGCTATGGTGAAAATACAGGACTGTAAATAAGAAATCCGTTTTTTCTTTTTTATTTCTTGCAGGCTGCCACAGAAAGAATTGTCTTTTCTGTAGATTAGAAACTCCTCATATATGAGATATACTGTGTTACTACCTGTGCTTCTATCTTTTGCATTCTTTGCCTGTCTGCTTTTGAAGTAAGGCTAAATTAACATATCAAACTGTAGCTGTTCAAGAAAACAGATAGCAAAGAAGGTGTTTCCTTTCCCAAATTTTTACAGGTATCAAGTATTGTATTTGAGTTTCTGTTATTACTCTACAAGCCTTTTCTCTAATTACTTTTACAGAAATGGAAGAATAAATTTTGACAATAAATACGGTCTAAGATTCATGCCTTTAAAATATCTATATTTCAAACATTCATTTTCTTTCTTTTCACTACAATTCAAGTTTATAATTTTTTTCTGCTTTGCACAAGTGTGCATTTTAAGGAGTGTTTATGTATTACTGGAGGAATTTCTAAACCTAATTCTCATTATGATTCTTATGACATCCCTAAATTTATATCCATTTAATACAGTTCTCTTATCTCATTTAGAGAACCATTTTTCTCTGATGTAAGATGCCACCATCAAGACCATGTTTAATGCTGGTATGTATCAATCTTTTAGGTGATGCTAAATCAAAAAGCCTCTTCTTAGTGAACTTAGGATGTCTCCTTCACACCTGTCAATTTTCATTGTCTTTCCCATGAAGAAGTTAACTGTGTTAGTTAAACACAATTTTCCTTTATGTCCATGCTGACTAGTATGTATTTGTTCATATGTTTGCCCGTTATCTTCCCAAGTAATTTCTGAAACAATTTTTGTGGTTTGCTGAGTTTTTCTTTAATAAAACAAATTATACCTCGCTAGCACATATTTGGGAGATCAGTTAACTGAAACAAGAAGAAATTATTTAGGAGATATACTAATGTTAAAAAGAAATGTATTTGCTAGGGAAAGGCACTCTCTTTACCATGTGTTATTTAACCTATCATTGTTTGTCATTCTGTCTGTCCTATGTACATAAACTTTGATTCTGCATTAACTACCTATAAGAACATTACTGCACCCAGTAACCTCTGTTTAAACCCTCTTCTCAAGTCATTGAAATAGAAGTCAAAAGGATGTGATCAATTACTCAATTAAGGTAGATTGTAATCTAGCCAGGTATTTGCATAGCACCTACTCCTTTGTATACAATTACTTCTCTTCTTTCTGCGCCACACACTCATGTCATCTAAATGTCTTACTTTATACTCTGAAGAAGAAACTAACATCTTAATGGTGCCATGTAAGAGTCATTACAGCTAGTCAAACACTTGCTGACAAAATGGTTTTAGTTAGAAAATACTCTCTTGAAAATACCACGATCATTTTTGCCTAGAAGTTCTTTAACAAAACTGAAAACTTTTATTATGTTATTATCGTCGCTTGATTTGATGCTAAAATACCAAGTTTCACACTAATCAGTGTTAAACAGTAAGATCATCTACACATTCCAGAGGCAATACTTACCTGAAATTTCCCTGTGTAGGAGCTGATAATGTCCCAAGTTGGGAATGCAATTTCTGAAGGTTAGAAGTGATCATGAAATAGGTCACTTTCAGGATTTATGAATATATGGTTTTCTGACTGTCCTCATGCCGTCTTTAATGGGAGGCCATTTTTATTCTCAAGCTGCTTGAAATACATTATTGCCAGTCACTGCTACAGGATCTTCTCTGTGTCACTTATAGGCTTGTCTTTGACCCTTATCAGCTGCTGACAGTACGGGGATTTTTATTATTGTGTCTAACTTTAAAAATATTACACTGTTTTGATTCAAAGTCCAGTTACCTCTGATTTTTTTCCTAGATATCAAACCCATAGCTGTGTTTTAGTGTAGCAACTCATCTAGAAGATTCATTTGTAATATCCTAGCATCATTTGCCCTTATTAGGCTTTAGGCCAAGCTTTGCATCTCATGCATTAATTTCTTCACTTCAAATCTCATCACCCTTTTCATTGTTCTTATCTAAACCTGCCTTCATGATTTTTTTGCCGTTTGATACCACACTAGCATATCTACTACTCTTATATAATTGAATGAGACCATACCATTTTTTGAGGTTCTGTTGAATCTCCTATATGATCCTTTATAAGTGCTACACATGTGAGGTTTTTTTTACAAAATTAACACTGGAAAGCATCAATTTATTTTACACCTGTTCTAGTTGTCCTGTTAGTTATCCTAAGTATTGTTGTATATTATTCTTACTATACTGTATTACTTTTTACATTTTTGGTGTTAATATAATTGGAAGGTCTAGAGATCAACTAGTCATTGTCCATTGTACAAAGAGCTGTATATGCAGACATAAATGTCAGTCTGAGTTATATTTAGCCATAGGTACATTATAACTATTCACTGAGAGTGCTTAGAAACCTCAATTTCACAGAATCACAGAATGGGTAAGATTGGAAAGGACCACAGTGGGTCATTGATCCAACCTCCCTGCTCAAGCAGGGTCATCCTAAAACACATTGCACAGGATTGTGTCCAGACAGTATCTTGAATATCTGGAGGGAGATTCCACAGCCTCTCTGGATAATCCGTTCTAGTGTTCAGTTGCCTGCACAGTAAAGAAGTTGTTCCTCATGTTGCCTCTTGTCCTGTTGCTCAGCACCACTAAGAAGAGCTTGGCTCCATCCTCTTGATACCTTCCCTTCAGATACTGACAAACATTGATAAAGTCCCCTCTCAGTCATCTCTTCTCGAGGCTGAACAGGCACAGCTCTCTCAGCCTTTCCTCTGGTCCCCTCATCATCTTTGTCGCCCTCCAATGAGTCCCCTCCAGGAGCTCCCTGTCTCTCTTGCACTGCATATCCCAGAACTGGACACAGCACTCCAGATGTGGCCTCACTAGGGCTGAATGGAGGGGCAGGACCACCTCTCTTGTCCTGCTGGAAATGCTCTTCCTAATGCAGCCCAGGATTCCACTGGCCTTCTCTGTGTCCTCTGTTACCAGCTCTCCCCTCTATTTAGTAATAGGCCCACACTATCCTTTGTTTTCCTTTTGTTATGGATGTATTTGAAGAAGCCTTTCTTGTTATCCTTGACATCTTTGGCCAGATTTAATTCCAGGTGGGCCTTGGCCTTATTTGTCTTATTTCTACTTACTTTCAAGGAAGTCTGAAGAAAACTTTCAAGTTGAGCAGTGTTATCAGATAGAGCTGTTTTTTCAGCTTCTCCCATCTCACCAAGGACTTGGCCCTAGGCACCTGGGCATGAAGTTCTGGTGAACACAACAGAACTCGAAGTAAAGATGCCAATTATTTCAAGAAATTATTTAATCCAAGATACGAATACTACCCTGAAAAATGTTGAAAGGTAATGTTACACACAGCCTCTGCCTGTTTAATAATGTACACAAATCTATACAGGAAATATTAAAATTGTCAGTGGCCTATAGTTGATTTTTATGCTACACTTTATCTAACAAGCCTTCAAGCAGTATAAATTTACTATTAAAAAGCAATGACTTTTACTGGGCTCCATTTAATTAACTGCTGAATTAACTCTTCCTCTGCATTGTAATTAAGAACAACAGCAGCTGGAAGAATGGCTTCTACATTTGTTTGTTTGTTCATTTTGCTTGTGAGAGAACAAAGTGAAATTTACAGATTATTGATGTGATAGCTTCAGGAGCCTTCCTGTTTACAGTGTCTTGACTGTGTCTCAGATTAAATAAATTTGGAGGCCAAAGGCCAAAATCCTAGGACACAATCAGACATGACATCACTGCAGAAATGACACTGTTTGTTTAAATGCCACTGCCCCTTCAAGCACCCTATCTCTGCATCCCCAAAGCAGAGATGCCAAAATCAATTGTGTAACTGGTTCTGCAACTTCTTGAATCCAAATATCAGCAGTATCAGATCAATTTAATTGTCTGTGAAGAGTTGTTAGGATAAACTCAATGACTTCTCAATGGAAACGGTATGAGAATTCACGTGAACCATTTTGGACACGCTGTTGTTTGAGGCTATGCTGAAATTGCTCTTAACTGGCTTCATGCTTTGTCCTTTGGCCCTGCCATTTGTTGAAGGTACTGAAAAGGTGTAGGTGGCTGCTATCTTCAAAAAAATCACCATTTATACTGCATGTGACTCAGATGACCAATGATTCCTTCCCTTTTCTACCTCATCTAATTGCCTCTACCTCATCCTTCTCAACATTTCCATTTATCCTTTGGATTGCCTTTGAATGGAGTGCAGAATTTTTCATTGGCTTCCTCATCTCCTCCTGTATTGCCTTTCAAAATTATATTCATTATTTTACTTAAGGGTAAACTGAGATGAAACAGCTGTGGGCTGGGGCTAAGAAACTCCCAGAGATGTAAATTTATGGGTCAAGAAAATGACATAGAGATGGCATAGCAACTAAAAAGTAACCAAACTGTGGCCATAGAGATTTGAGAATTTAGTTTTGTAATGGCTGACAAACAAGCAGGACACAAGCTTTTCTATACTAGGCTCTAGCAGTGAATAAATCCCACCTAATATTCCAGGCAGGGCTCATTGACTAAGAATTAACTGTGAATTTATTTGTCAGCAAATCTTCAGCATTCCTGAACAGTAACAGTGACCCAAATCCATTCTGGTGAATCTGAAGGGATATGATATTTCCTTAGCAGACTGTTTTGTTTGTATTTATTTTACATCATACCCACTGATGGCACCAAATTGACTTACGTGGTGTCTCTTTCTGAAGTAGGAAAATTACACATGGACTAACTAATTTTGCTCATAACAAAAATATACAGATGCATACAGTGCTACTTTTCTGTTGCTGTTTTATTAAAACAAATTAACAAATTCTTGCTGTATGTTTCTCCACTGATTTCATAGTGTAATGTTTATCAACATAAGGGAATTGTAGAAATACCCACCTATATGCCATTTATGTGTAAAAACTATTTCCTTACTTCAGATTTCACACATGGCCAAACCCAATGCTGTAGTTATTTTAATGTCAGTTGCCTTTTCTTAGAGCAAAACATCTCACAGTGAATGTGGGAAATGGCTAGGATGCTAAATAGCCTCTCCTGATGTAAAGATACCTTACTGTGAAATATTAAAAGGAATCTTTGCCAGACAAAATTATCTATGCAATTTTTCTGTTTGCCTGAAAAAAAAGCCCTTTGAATTTGGTGTAAAGTGAATTTGGTCTGCAAATCTGTTGTTCCTGTGTTTATGGGAAGTGTGGAAATTCTGAAAAGTGTACCAAAGGTTGCCACAGCTGGCTGCTGCTGCTGGAGGCAGTGAGCATCAATTTTCAAAAAACGAGAATGATGTAGAAATCAGTTCTTTGGGGTTTCATGTCAGAGTCTTAAATATAACAGAAAACCCATTTAAAATATGGCTGAGACATGACCTACATCGTTGTGCTCAGAGGCTGAGTACTGTAAAAGCCTTAATGATCCGTTGATGATATAGGGAGTTGTTTTATACTGAACCCAAAACCATAGTGAACTGTGCTATCAGCCGCTAACAGCACACAGCATATTCACCAAAGATGCTGATGTTTTGTGGAGACAGGTGCACAGACAGACTACAGCCCAAGAAGCTCAAATTTGTTTCATTAGTGGCAGAAGAGAGAGCAGTTCCTTATTCTTATCTTGGTTAGGGTCAGGCTCTGACAGCTTATGTAGTTCCTTACTCCTTCAGTAACTCAGCTACAATCGAGGAGAAAAGAAGCATTATTCAAGGCAGGTAAACAAAGCAGAACCTGGCCCTCTGTCAGTAAAGGATTTGCAAAAAGATCTTTTAAAGATGTACTGTGAATGACTGTTTTCTTGCCTTGAGGCAGCAAACAAAGACAACCTCCAAACCCCACTGTAGCAGTTGGCAAGTGTAATCCTAGCCAGTGTATTTCAGTTGATTTCAAATACACTGTCCTAAGTGAAATGGGAATTTCAAGGAAGCAGAGTTAAAAGATGCTGGCAAATGAATCTCTGCTACAAAGGCTGGAATGGAGGATTACAAATGAGTGATCCCTTTAGTTAGCCTGCTAAATTGGTGTGCAGGCCTGGAAAAAGGGAACAATGAACACCTCCTGACACCAGGCTGTTTGTCTGGTGAGTATCCCTCAGTGCAAATGTTGGTACTGTGTGAGTATTTTTTGTGTTTCTATAAAGTCCTAATGAGCTCCTTGGGTGAGAGTGAAACCCTTTGCTTTTTCACACTGTGCTCAAGACCCTTAAACTTCATGGGGTCAGGCCTAAAGAAAGGGTAATGGACCATGAGGTCCAGCTTAATAGACCCAATATTAACACAGCAGCAAGAATGTCATCAAATGCAAAGTTTAGGGCAGGCAGTGAATGAAGTATTTGTTACACTTAAATAATATACAAAGATTATAACAGAGTAGTAGCACTATATCAATGTCATCATGCGGGACTTTGAAAATCCCCCATGTATGAAATAACTTTGCAATGCATCCTTGTATAATAAACACCACAATTTGCCTACATGTCCTAAAAGATTAATTAGATCAATGTGTGTTAAATGTCATATCTAACCAATAATATTTATCATAACTTCTCATTAATCTTTGACCTTGAAAAACCTACATGTAAGAAAACCTCTCTAATCTATTAGATCAGAGTAACAGAATATTTGCATATGAGAAGCAAAGAGTTTATTCATTCAGTGGCTGAGATTCCAGTACTGGCAGATAAACAATTTTATCAGACAGTGAATGAGATTTCTCACTTTCAGTTTAGCCCTGAAATACTTATTTGTGCAATTAATGTTTCATCTGACTAATGAAGTTTTTTGATAACTCATGATAAATTATGAAGCAATATGGGGTCAGGTATCAGCAACTCAACAGCTTATTTATTAACTGTTTCACTTCTTTATATGGGCTTACATTTGTGAGCCCAGAACACTGCATTTGAAATATCTCTAAATTAAACCTTATTTGTAGGTAAAGAACTTTTATTATGGTCTCCATTTTTTATTGTTAGAAGAATAAACTGTAGATATAAATAGCAATTTGGTGAGCTTTCTGAAAGTGGCAAAAACAAATTTCTAAAAAGAACCCTCTTTTTTTTGATGGGCATAGTTTACTTCTCTTTTAATGACTAAGTGAAATGCTTTCCAATAATATAATTCAAAGAGAAGGTACTCTGTGAGAATTGGGTGTTGCCCCTTTGAAATACAGCTTCACACAGATGCTTGAAATGGGTAACAGAAAAATCACGCAAAAGAAATACTGGTAAAGTTAGTAATTTTATTTAATTTTGCAGAAATAAAAAATTCTTTTTACTTTGGAAAAAAAAGAGAAATTTCCCATGTGTGATGCCTGACATCATTCAGACCTGGTATTCACCAGTATGTGCTTGCAGGTGATGGGAACAAAGAGCGGCCCTGACCTGCCTGGGGACTCCAGAAGGACAGAAGGGCTGGTCTCTGCTCCTGGTGAGCAAGTGAAAGCAATGGGGCAGCATTGCCTGCTTTTCTGCCATAGGACAGTTGCAAACATATTACCTAAATTACAGATTTTCTTCTTCCGTCTGAGGTTAATTAAAGGTTGATCAGTAGATGGAGAACAGGTCCTCTTCCAAGGGTGCCTTTCCTCCCACAGAGACTTTGTGTAGAAACTCCCTGTGCTGGCCAGGGAGATGGTGGGAGACACAGAACTGGTCTGGCTTGGTCCAACATCCACAGCTGGCAGCAGAAACTGCACTAAACTGTGGCTGTCTCCCAGGGGACTCAGCTGGAGACCTCCCTGCTCAGTGTGAAAACTGAGCCCACAGCAGTGGTGCTTCTAAAGCCAGATGATGATCTCATCCACATTTCCAGACCACTCAAGCCTGGACAGCAGGCCAGGCTGTACAATGGAGGGGGAGGCCATGAAAAGCAAAGCGACAAATTGCTTCACTGACATCTCTGTTGTGACTGATAGAGAAAGATGGGAAGCCAAAGCAACTGCTGTTTCACCATTCCTAATTTCACCATTTGCTATCTCTCACAGTAATATTAGGTGCTCATCCTCCATTTTTGAAAGTTATTGGTTCAAAATTTCATTTAATCACTAAAACATTTAAAACACAATAATCCTTAAATTTAAATATTTTTTTCTCAATGTTTTTTGAGAAGTATGGTTCTCTGTGCTTTAAAATTTTTAACTCAAATTTTCATGAGTAGGGAAGGAAAGAACATTGAACTCCTCATCTATTCCAATATAATTTCCCAAACTTTGGCATAGCTCACAGTTTTGCTCACAGTGGAGAAGCTATATATGTTTGATCCTCACACTTTCCAGTAGCAGCACCACTAACAACTTACCTAAAGACCAAAGACACCAAAATTATAGCCAAGGATTCTTAATGATAGTGCAGCTCTAGTGCAGGAATATGCATGTCTGCATTAATTTTGAGCTTAAATTTTGTTTGTACTGAGTGAAATAAAAGTAACATCTTCCCTGACATAGAACTCTGTTCCATTTTGAATTTGACTTGGGCAGTTAAAAAAATAGCTTTCTCCATCTGTCAGTGAGGACAGATTCAAGTATCCAGGATTGTAGTTGCCTTTTTCCCCACTTCAGTGTGAGCAAAGTGACCAGAGACTATCAGATCATAAGGAGAACAAAGAGACTTTATCATCTAAGGTTACTTCATACTATCCATGACTGGTGAACATATGTTGCAGCTTTGAAAGAAAACAACAACTCTGCAGGATTTTAGGCTTTTCTTGAAAATTTATGAAGCTAGCAATACAAAGTCAATTAAAATCTGAACCTAACTATTCCAAGTGTAGGAAAACTAACTACTGTGAAACAATACAGCTATGATTCAAACAATGAGAATCAGAGTAATCGTTGTATAAATAAAATGTTATGAAGTCACAAATGATTTTGAGCAGTGGGTGAAGTCATCAAGGAAGCATTGTATTCTTTAAATCATGAATATATGTAACACACTCAGAGGAGGGCTTGAAATATGCTCTTAGTTCTTGGACGAGTGGTATATGAAGTATTGAAATATAAGTATATACAAATATATGGAATATGCATCAACAAAAGAGAAAAGTAGTGAGTTCAGGCTTTTTTGTCTTGTGTTTTCCACTGGTTAGATAGCTTTCCACTTTCCTTAGACAGCTTCCTGCTCATCATTTAAGTCTTCTAGATCCCATTTCAGGGGCAATTTCAGTTAGGATTTGAGATGTACTGCTTTAAGGGGGATCCATGCTCTTATTTTTTATGGTCTGGCTCAGACCATATCTCATGATATCTGGTGTAAATGATTCAATAGTTAAGGGAAAAGACAACATCTTTGGCTGGGATGGTCTTTGGAGCGTGGGTTAGAGCTGTAATCAGCCAATTTCATTCCTCCTTGATAGTTCATACCATGCAATTTACTTCAATCACAAGACCCCTCAGGGTAGCATGCTATGTAACTTTTGTTGTTCTCATATGGCCTGAAGACATTGGTATTTTCCAGAGAAAACCATAAGTGCCAAGTTTCCTACCTCAATGAGAAAGAACAGTCCATACTCAGTGGCACATACTGTACTGGACATCAGCCTAGCATGCAGCAGACTGACATTCAGAATATAAAACTCCACTCCAGAATAAGTGACTGTGGATATCTTTTGTCTGTCTCCCAGCTCTTCTGTGAGTAGTAAAAATCTCTTCTAAGGAATAAGAGCAATCTGCACTTGTATATCTAATATGTATATAAAATATACAGCATATTTAGAAAAAGTAATAAACCTTGAAAAATATAGGAATTGGAAGTTTATACATGTACGTTTTATTCCAGTGTATTTCTTCATCTATACATGAGGGCTTGACCTATGTATCTGTGCAAGTTTTGAAAAAGAGCTAGTTATTTTGAAAATCTGTATTTCAATTGTGCAGGGGTCTGGAGAGTGGGACTGTAAACACATCCAGAGTTTCTCACAGAATGGAAGAAGAACATTGTAAGCAAGGAATGTGTAACTTCTGAGTTATATTCTAATATTTATATAACTACTGTTATTAAAAAAATAGTCACTTAGACAGTTGCTGCTCTACTTTGCTTTCCTGTAAATAATTTTTAAAAAAAACCCAACCTGTTGTTTTCCTCAGTTTACACTGTTACAAATAAATAAGAGAGAGCTTAAAGACTCTGAACAAGTCTCCAGCATTAAACTCTGCAAGCTCTCCAGGTTAAGCCTTGCTGCATATCTTGGATCTCAAAGTCACTTTTACTTACATTGTAAATTTTAATTCCAATAATGTATTCAAATTTTAGCTGAAGTATTTCTCACTATCTCAGTCAAGAAAGCACAATAACTACTCACAGAGCCCAGAACAGACACCATCAGGGGTGATGTATCTCACTTCTGGTGATGGAGAGAACAGAAACAGGATGCAAAAGCCAAAAGTACACAGAATTCTAGCATTGTAGGAAGCTTTCCTTTGGCATGATGTCGTGTCTAATATGTGTTCTCATATCAATTCACTTAGATTAGTAACATACACCAGATTGTAATAGTCTGATAGCAAGCAGAGTCCAATCTTCTGCCTGACAAAGATGACTGAAGAAAAATATAGCTGTAACCTCTTATCCTGTCACATTCCTTTGCAACAATGAGATTCAGTAAATGCATTTCCAGGAACAGCTTTTGCACAAGGCTGAACACTAATGCCAGCAGGCAAGACAGCTGGCAAACAGTCATACAGGGCTGTGGGCAGGTTTCTCACGCAGCTGCCACCAAAATCCTCGACTGCAGCTTGCAGGTGGAGAAGAACGGGTATGGGAAGGCTAACTCGACTTACTTTGAACTCAACTCGTAATAGTCACGGAGGGGTGACCCCAAACTAAAAGGCTTGCATGTACTGAAAGCTGTAGTGTCAAAACGGAAAGCAGCAATGCCATCCCTTCGCTGGCAATCCGGAGCGTGTTTTTCCGTCCTCCCCCGTTGACCGGCGCGGCTCGCGGGTCGCGGCGCCGGGCGGGCTCGGTCCGGTCGGTGGGAACGTGCTGCCCCCAGGAGGCCGCGGGCTCCTCCGGCTCCGCTCGGCCGGCGGCTTCCCGGCGGCGCTGAGCACCGCCCGGCTCTGGGGCAGGGCTCGTGGCGGGACAAACAGCAGTGGGAGAGAGCTAATGAGCTACCCCAGGGCTGCGTATAGATGATGGCTAGAAGTGACTTCAGCTAAGTGGCTGTTAGTGCCTGCGCTGGGTATGCATGGGTAAATGTGTGTTTAATTGCACTGACATGACTGCCGCGCGCTGTGAAATGCAGCAGTGGAAACCACTCCATGCTAGTGCTGACTCTTTCAATCAGGAAACCAAGTGCCCAGATGAAATAACTATGTGCTCTTTTATATAAGATCATAACAATTTGATATCATTAATCTTACCAGCAAAGCAGTATGTTAGGTTTAGGAATTTTGTTCAGTTACTTGCAATAGCAATCTAAGTATATTTCTGGATTACAGACACACACACACATTTATTGGGTAGGTGTAAGTCACCTAATGCAATTGGAGTTACTGGAGCTACCTCAGTATGAATCATTTGAAGAGCTTTCTCTAAGAATGCCTCTGTAGAAAATGCTAGTATTACAGTTGCTCTTGCAGTCTTTGATAATTTATTTGATTTTTTTTTGTGTGGGAAAATTTAAATATAAAGACAATATTTTATCCAAAGCTAATTAGAAGTTTTCTTCTTTTTTTTTAATCTTTTTCCTAGAGAAACTAACTACCCTGTCCTGGACTAGTCAGGTAACCTTTTCCATAAAGATCAATTTCTACAGGTAGACACAAGCAGTCTGTAAATTAAACATACTCACCTTTGCCAGACTGTGAACCTGGATTCTTTCCACTGCTGTTCCTTGGTCTATCAATGATTTGTCCTTTAGTCCTGAGAGTTTCTTAGCCTAGCTGTGCCTTGTGATCCTTAGATCAAGATCAACTAAATAATTGTCATGAATTATTAACCTGTGTGGGACTGGACTGGAGTTCTGAAGTATAACGGCCTTTCACTCCAGCCAAAATGCCTGATGGCACCTCTGGATAATGCAATAACGTGTGCTGAGGCTTTCTAGTAACAGCTTCCTACTGGCAGTGCTGAGTGACATTATAGCAAGAAGCAGTTTACAAATGCCCCCTTCACACCCACCACCTCAGTGCCATCTCCTTTTATAGCTCCTAATGAACACTGCTGATAGATTACCTGCTTCCATGAAAAGCCAGCCGAGATATGACTGGGGAAAGGGCTTATGTTTAGTTCTGATTGCCAGTATGTTTCATCTTAAAACAGTCAGATACTCATAATATCAGGTAGACACTTGGCTCCCTCACTGAATGTTGAGACCATCTGTCCAGTGTGGCAGCAGAAAATGGGGGAAACTGCATAAAGTTCCTATGTGCTGGCAGGCACAGCTGAAGCTGTGCACCCCAAGGGAAGCCAGAACACACAATTTACCTCTGCCCATCGCCCTGCCTTCCTGTGTCCTTCCCAAAAGTCGGACAGATCCCAGCAGTTTGGCTTCATTGACAGGCACCTCTCCCAGATCAGGAAGAGGCAACTTTTTGATGTTCAGATATTCAAAGCCCATAACACTTGTATGGCCATACCTATATCAAAATGTAAATAGGAAGATTTCAAGGAATACTCTATTTCCTTTAAAACAATTTTCAAGTTTTATTAGCTCCTAATAGGCAGTCTTTTTTTCTTTTGTACTGCTGGTATATATTCTGAGACTATTTCCTTTACTAATCTGTTCTATTCACAAGAGGTAGTAGCTCTCTTTTGAATTTGTGAGAGCATTGTACCACTGGCCATAACTAAAGCAGCCAGAACCATCTGGTAATTAATTCTTAATGAAGGCATATGCTTGAAAATTATCATTTTGCTTTATTTTCTGTCTATACCCTATGGGTGTCGGCAGCCGCTTCCCATGTTCTGCACTTCAGAAATGATGAACACATTTTAAATACTAAGCCTAGCCTGGATTTTCAGGGCTGTGTGCAACTACAGAAAGTTTCAAAGAGCTCTAGGAGATGGAAATTCACTAAAGAACTAACTAGTCCCACAAGGCTCAGGCTGACAAATGCACAAACAAACTTCACAGGAGCTGCTAGTCTGTGCTTCCAGGCTTGAGCTTTCTACCTCGTTTCAGTACAATACACAGTTTCCCTTGGTGACTCATTTTGTCTGCACAAACCTCCAAAGGCTTTCTGCTGCAACCACCCTTTCCTTTCGTACACATTGTGGTGTAAGGAGTCTCTTTAAACTTAGACCATTTTAGTCAAAGGGATGCTCCATGGGTGCTGGCCCTTTGACCTCACAGGAAAAGAAAATTTTTCTCTTCTGACAACAGTATGAGGAAGCTTTTCAGATTATGAAGGAAGAAGCTTTCCTTGAGGAAGCCCAAGCAACTGTCCAGGCAAGAAACCCACCAAAGGAGAATCTAATGCTCAAAGGCAGACCTAGTGGCTGGCCTTGCATGGTGCTTCCATGACCCCTTACAGGTCCTTATAGGACCAGAAAGAGAGTGTATTCCTGGTGTGTTGAAGCCTGGAAACAGCTGTAATCTTCCCAATAAGAGTCAGAGGGAGGTTCCTCCAGGCTGACAGAGGTAGGAGCTCTGGGGCAAGATACCCTGCTCCTACTGGCTGGGCAAAGCTCGTGCCCATGGAGAGGTGCTACCACTGCCCACTTAGTCTCTCCTAGCTCCACATGAAATCCGGAAGGAGAGGTGGAGCTGTTTTAGCTGAGGTATGAAACAAGCACAAGGCCATAATGATATTTATCTATATTCATGATATTTATTGTTCTCATTGCTGTTATTCCTGGCATAATGCATTGAATTTCACAGGAAACTATGGCATGATTCTGGGGACAAATGCTTTCCTCTTTGAATGTGAGCTGCTCTTCAGTGTTTGGAGTCTTAATGGAAGTTTCCTTCAGAAAGAAAAAACAATGTTAAAGTTAGTTATTTATCTGACTTTTGTCCCTTTAATTTACAAAGACTAAAACCAAAGTTATCAAAAAAGGGCTAACACCTTATTCTCAATTTTAAAATCCTTGCAGTGGAATTGTCATGGTAAGATGTCTCTGGCTATTGACTTTTTATGAGGCTACATGCCTAATACTTGCTGTGGCTATTTCCTTGCTTTTCTGATGTTTCTGTGTCAGCCTGTGACAGTTTTGCTGCTTCTTTTCACATTTACCTCCATCAAACAGTGTCCACATCTCTGCATTTTTATTCAGCCCAAACCCCCCATTTTTTATCTGGAATCTTTACAGTGGTGTATATTGCTATGATCTTGGCAAAGACTTTTTTTAAAAGTTGTCTAATTCCATGAAGGAGCTTTACTGTTTCCTGTGTTTTATTCTGAATTAAATACAGCTGTTACAAGCAACACCTGCAAGGAGATTTTGTCCAAGCCTTAACATAATGCACCCTCATCCTCACTGAAAACATCATTCAGAATGAAATTCTGACTTTGAGATTTGATGTTTACAAGGGTCTGAGGAGCTCAGAAAAAAATCTTTTTGCATTAGTTGGGTATATGAAAGGTGAAAGATCAGACTATGGAGTCATAAATGTTGTTCTTAAATGAAAAGAACTATAAAACCAGGTCAAAACACTGTATCATGTGAGTGCTAGGCAGGCACTGCAGCCGGTCCATGAATTGCAGACATAGAGCTGGGGCTACTTCGGCAGCTCAGTTTGTTCCCCTCATGACCATGGAGACTCTTGTCTTAAACTGGGCTTCTTCCTCCATGAACCAACCCATCAGCACATCAGTCTCAGCTCACAGCCAGGTGAGCCTAGCTGTAATTTTAAAGAGCAGTGCTCTCTGATGTCTTTTGCATCTCATCTGCACACTTGGATGTCTCTTGTATATCACAGAGTATCACTGCACCTTATCCCTGGAAGGCCACACCAGGAGGAATGTCCCCAGAAATACGTGGGGAAAAGTATGTTTAGGACTGTCTGTGGGACCAGGAGAGTTGTGTCTCTAAGGGAAGAAACATCAGAAACATGTGAAGGATGCTTTCTCAGGTCCTAAGTAAAGACTTATGGAAGGGATGCACGATTCCATATTTCCCTCCCAGCAACATAGAAGTGAGCTCCACCAAGGACTATGCCCCTCCACTGCCCCTGCTGACAGAGAGATGGATGGATTTACACAGTCCTGAGAAATGGGATGGGAAGGTTTAAAATTCCCATCTCCATTCTGAAATACTGGTGCTCTCTTTCTCTCTTTGCAGATCTCCAGACTAAAGTAATAGGGTCTTTTCTTTATGACTTGTTCAACATCCTGTGTCATAAACCAAGCCCAAAAAGAGAGAGATGGGAGACTGGAGGGCGGGGGGGGGTTGTGTGTGGTGATGTCAGCAGGAGCTCCTTGCAGCACATGCAAAGAGTAGGTCACTGCCAAGGCAGCACATTGCTGGTCCATGTGCCAAGATAAAATTCTGTGTTCTCCTTGTCCTCCTTCCCTCATGTATGACCTTGTCTTACAAAGGTCTTGCCAACAATCAAAACATAAACATGCATTGGAAAACCTGAGAGAAGTTAATAGTGTTGCATCCCCAGGTAGATGCAGCATGTGTATGCTGTTCTTAGGAGCTGCCAGTCACATTTGGAAGAAGAAAAATCACCCTGCAGAGGCAACCAAATCCAGCATGGAGCAAGACATTTATATTCAGTGTCTGAGAGTAAAACCACATACAATATATTCAGTGGCAGGGATGCTTCACTAACAGAAATGATCAGGGAAATTATTTTATAGAAGTTTCATTCTCTATTGTAAATAACATAAGTACTGCATAAATAGTACAGATTTGTTTGTATTGCACATGCACAAAGGCTGCTGTTGCAAACACTTTTATGGTCTGACACTAACTGCAGTTACATAAAAAAGTACTGCTTTCACCATAGGACCCTTGCTTGGAACCTGTTCAAGGAAGAAGCTGTTCAGTGTTTTGCTTTAGCCACATTATCCTGCATCTACTGTGGTCCATGTGCAGGGCTGTGTTCAACTTCCCTTCCTGGGGCTCTGCTCTGACACTTCCTCTCCTAAGTGAACCTGTCACAGGCACTTATTCTTAAGGCTTCCCAAGGCAGGGCTCTAATATTATTTTATTTTAGCTAGGTAACTCCGTTCCTGAAGAACACTAGGTATTATGTAGACTTTTTTGTCCGCATACTAATTATGTGTAACTATGTTATTATTGTTGCTGCTTTTGTTGCTATTTTTCCATAAGACTTGTGAGAGAAAAGGAACACGATGCTGTTTTATGGAGTGTAAACTAAAGTACATACACTGTGTAAACCCACTAAGAATGTGCAGACAGCTAACATTTGCCATTTCCTAATTTTTTCTCAATTAAAATCACAGTCGTTTCATGTTGTTTAATTATTTGTAATGTCATTTTATAAAGAGTGACAAATAGAGTAGTTTGACATGCCACATTCCTAGGGCCAAGCCAAGTTGCTTCTGCTTAAATATCTGCAGCAGAAAATAATGGATTATTGAAAACAGTGTTGACAGAATTAACATAATTAATTAAGTCATATCCAGTTAAGGGAGGGAGTTTAAGAGAAACTGATGTTTGCAGTTTAGGCATGCATAATTTAGAAGGAAAGCAAACTCCTAGAAAAAGTAAATAAAGGTTAGTGAGCCAGGCCTAATATTAGATTTTGCTTAAATAGTTAATGTACAGGGCAATTGGAGTGCATGGCCAACAACAGCAGAAAACACTTAAAGTGAACACAGCCTCTCTGGGAGTCCTGAGGTGTAGTGAAGGGTAAAATTCACATTGCACCCTGCCCATAAAGAGATGAAATCTGTGCTGCAGTATTTACTGTATCTGTTTAGAAACTGAACATCATCATTAATGCAATACAAAAATATGGTAGTAAAATTGCAAATAAGTAGGTATTGAAGGTGCAGATAAATATTTCTGAAATGAACTTTCAAGTTAATTTAAGCAGAGTTGATTTTCTTCTCGCTTGTTAGCAGTAAAGGGCTGTAACTCTATCCATGGCTCTGCAGGACACCCACAAAATTGATAAATGCAGAGGTGAACTATTCACTTGAGCTGTGGTTACTGAAAACCATCAACTGCTTTCAGGGGAATCAAAGTTGCTGATGGCAATACAAATATAGTAAAAGCATCCCAGGTGTTCTGAGGGGATATCACATATCAGAGAACCAACTCATCATTCAACAGTAGCTCCCACAAATGTATTTCTATGAGTTAATGTGATTAAATGGGCTAGCCAGGTTAGCCAGTGTGCCCCAAACAGCCTGAATTTACTGAACTTATTCGCTTTAAATTCATTTTGAAAGGGCCACAGCAATCATATAATTTAGTTTCTGCATACTTCAGTATAATGTGGAAAATAATATGCAGGGCCATTTTGGGTGGCAGGGGCGTGTTGGCTTAGAGAGAGAGCAACTAATCAGGAATGCTACCATTTTATGTAGTTCCTGGACTGGCTGGCTGGCATTTAGTCAGCTCATATCCTCAGCAAAATAAGATAAAAGCTGTTCATACCCTCCTGTGCATTGGTAGTGATCTGTCACATCAGATACAACAGGTTCTTATGGTATTTGACTTTGGATTCTCCTAATTTCCTGTTTATCTAACAATTTTCCTTCAGAATGGGAGGTTAGAAAAGTAAGAATCAAGAAGCAGGAGCTGTAGTGACTTTGGGTGTCAGACACAAGTTTGAGAATGGTCACGTTTGTAAACGGGAAGGAAGATTTCTTGTTTTGAAATTTTAATTTCCAGCAGCAACAAGCAGAGTTGATGTTCACAGAGCAATCACCATGGCTTCAGACTGCAGATCTAAAAACTGTTGCAGTGCTATATAGATTTTCTGGTACTTTGCAGGATGGACTTGGTCACTTCATGATCACCATCATTCTGGACTCTGTGGTTAGGCATGTTGTTTCTCCAAGGAACAAGATGGGTATAGCACCTTTCAGAATAAAACTAACTTTTATATAGAAGGAGAATTGTGACAGCCTTTACCTGGAAAACTTTAAGCCACAGATGAGCATTAAAATTTGCTGTGTTTTCTCTGACCTGAGTACAATGCCTGATGTCAAGACGTTTCTGCTGCAGCCTATGGTGGTCACAATGGAGAGAAGCTTTAACACAGCAGTCTGAGGCACATTTCTGCTTTTCCTTAGAGGAAGCCAACAAGTTCCTCATCTGGATTTTTAGCCTTTGATCCTGCAGTGCTTGAATCCAACTAGCATGGGAGTCAGGAAAAATCCTCATGCTTTTCCTTGTACTTTTTTCCACAACCAGCCATGGGCCCTTTCTGAGTATGGCATAGTGGCACAGTCACACCTTTAGATTGACCAGCTACTGGTAGTTTTCACCTCAACCATCAGGCAAGTGTTTTCAAAGATTTTTTTCTTGTTAATGTAATTTTATGTGCCTGCATTTGGAGGAGAACAAGGTTCTGTTTTATTCCTGTGTATTTCACTCTTGAGTTTCTTTGGGTAATAAGTCAGAGGCAAGTTGTTTGTAAGATGTCATTTCACATCTCAGTTGTGAGCACATTCATGTAAAGCCACATTTTGCGCTTGTTTATCCTCTGCAGTTCTAGTGGTTTCACTGGGGATTTGATGGAGGAAATAAGGTCGGGATGCAGCTCTTTGAGTCCAATCCTGCCGAATTTCTTCTGGCAAAAAACACTTGCGGGCTTCCTCCTCCTAATACCCCATGCAATGGAAGGAAACATATGCTCCTCCAAGTGACCATGGAAACTGGTGCCTTGGTTTCCAAGGTGATTTTCTGGCAAGCGGCCGAGGGAGGAAGCGTTAACAAAACAGGATCCTGGGCAGCAGAAAGCATCCACATTCCTGGCGATGCAGCAGCTTGCACTGAGGAGGACAAAGCCACGGAGACAAACAGAAAGCTCCTCATTTTAAAGCCACGGTATGTGTCAAACACCTGGCAAAGGATGGCTAACTTGGTCTGTGGTCTCAGCTTCCTCACACATCTATCTCTTTCCTTTTCTGCTTCTATCTAGTGAATGAGATCAGTCTTACCCAACTAACATCTTAAGGCTCATAAAATCTCACTTTCAGTAGAAAAAAAGAAAAGTAAAATCACACAAGGAGAGGAAAAAGAGGCTGCTTGCTTAAAACTGACTCATACCTTGAGGTAAGGAAATTCTCACACTCTGTAAATATATATATATATATTTATGTATGTATATATGTGTGTGTATATATATATAGAGAGAGATATCTATTTAATGCTTCGTAGTAAATAAGAGTGGATTTTTTTCTTGCAAGACATGGAAGACATGCGAAGAAAGATCCATTTCTCTTTCAAGTGCAATAAAGATACTTTGCAGAGCATGTGGACAATCCTCCTGGGGCTCCAAACCAGCATACAGCAAAACCACTCCTTCACATTCTTCAGGAGGACCAAAACTCTCCTTGTCTGCCTGTCAGTGTAACTCCTTCTTGGAGTAAATTTGAAATACAGTGATGTGCAACATGACATAACAGGGTGAAGGATGAAGATGGACTGGTGACAAGATCATTTCCTTTTGCAGCAGAGGGGAAGAGGAGTTGATATGGGAGATATATGTGTTCCTCCAACTCCTGTGCAAGCATTAAAGCCTGCCACAGAATACTCTCACATCATCAGTTGTGGAATCTACTGATTTATAGCACTTACATGACCACAAGCCAGTACAGACATAACATTAAACAGTGGAACAATCCAGAAACAGCAATGTTACTGAAGATTAGATGAAAATTAAGACCATCCCCAGCAGAAGAGCAAGCCATCCTGATAGAAGAAGTCTGATTGAAAAATAAAAGGAATCCATTTAAGTGTTAAGTGTGCAATTATGCTCATGCTTTCAGCTATAAGTAAAGCCTTATGAAGTTTGATTGCCAGATTTTCATTAATGCCAGAAGGTCCTGTTCTATCCCTGCGGGATACAGTTATTGACAAGTTATTTTAAGAATGTTTCATGGCCACAGGATAGAGCCAAATCATCCTTAAAAGTGCTGGGAAGTATTTTGACATTAAGTAACTTACCTAATTGTGGGATTTATTTCAGAATTCCTCTTTCTTCCTCTCTCTTCAACTTTTAATGGAAAATGTATGCTTGCAAGTGGTGGGGGAGATGTACGACAGCAGTCGCTGAAAGCACTTTGCTTGCCACAAATACAGAGCTTTACTGAAAGCACAAAGAAGAAGCACTTGCTTATCTCACTGGAATTGCACTTAAAATGAACACTGGCTGAAGTATTGGATGCATCAGCCACCACAGTAAAAGGAGATGTTGACTATGAGGGCAGAGGATGTAACCTGCATGAGTAACTGACAAGACAATCCCTTCTGACCTTATAATTGATAAACTCCCATATGCATATTTTCCACCACGTAAATTCAAGTTTTTCCTGAAAAAAAATCTGTTCCACTGATAATGGATGAGTACGTTTGCTACACACAGTGCTAAGTGGATTCTACAGAGTGGAGTTTTCTCAGTTACTCAGGGAAGATTGTCTGAGTAAGCCAATATGGAAATAGAAAGGTTAATGAAGTATTTTATTAAAAATAAAATGTCATGACTTTTATGAGCAAATTTCTGGAAACATTCTCTTTTTTTAATGTGTATTTTTGTGGCAGCTGCAGAAAAAACTGTAGTATTACCACAATATTATGGTCACTCTTCAACTTTTCCAGTAAGTTTTATCTCCTTATGTTCCAAAATTCACAAACAATTTTATCTTTCCAGGACATACAGCTCTTATTTGAAATTAGGACAAGTGTTAAAGACTTCATTGAAAGATATATTTTTTGTAGTCTGAACACTGAGCTATGGTTGTGTCATTTCCATGCTGGCTTACATCAGACCTTTTTTCTAAGTAACTGAGAAAGTGCCACTATAAAAAAACTTAGCAACAAGTGTACCTTGTTTATCCTTTACTTTGTTTGTCCTTTGCTTTCCCAACCAGAGTGTACCTGCACTTGGACAAGGTAATGACCACAGCATTATTCAAATTAGTTTAACCGTTTCATTGGGGTCCAGGTCAGTACTTAAGGCAGCTCTTTGCCTTTTTTCAGAGTGCTCAGACAAAACCCGTTGGCTGCCCTACAGGTGTGGGCCACAGCTTCCCCAGCAGACAAGCGTGGTGCCCAGAGAGCACAGCTAGTTCAGAGCAGCTTGGTGTATCCCCAGCAACGTGCAGAGCTCCTAGCCCTGCCTTTCAAAGGCCTGGTCACATCAGTCATGTAGCTCACCTGGAGTGACTGACACACGTGGGTGGCTTTGCCTTCCCCACCGCCTACCCGTGGCAATGCTGGAGGGTGTGTGCACTTGCAGGGTAAGGCAGGATGACTGAGAATATACTCTCTCTGGAAGAGTGAGTAAGATTTGCTTCAGTCATTTCCTGTGACTTAGAGATATCCAGACAGACATGGGACTATTTCTTTGGCAAGTAGAATTAAAGTATCATAAAACTAGTATAGCACACGGCCAAGAAAATGATTGAATGTTATTGTTCATAATTTACCTTTTGAAATAATTTCATTATCTCCCTGAAGTTTAAATATTCTGAACTATCTGACTTCAGATACTTGTGTTCGAAAAATAGAAGTATTTGAGCTCTGAGTCTATTATTCTAACGTAATAGGCAATGTATATTCCTTTCTTAAGAACTAAAAGCTTTGTATGAAACAGGTTAGAAGTATCAGACAAAGAGTTTGCCAGATGATTACCACGTTTTCTTCCCATACCGAGGACAGCTAGCAAAAGGGAAAAGGAGCACATAGGTAGGAGTCAGCAGAAGACTTGGCAGCCCTTAGGAGACTTCTGCATCAAGTAATTACACACGCCACTGGTCTGAGATCCATTATTTATATCCTCTTTTATACACTGTAGCTCTCATTTCCTTGGTAATTGTTATTACCAATTCACTTCAATAGAGGGCAAAAGAGACTGAAGTTGTCATCTCAGAGTAGAGGCTGCGTGCAGGAGTGAGAATTAAGAAATCTGTGAGGATTACATGCAACTGGAAACATAACCAAGGTAAAAGAAAAATACTAGAGTTGTACAGAATTTGGGTAATAAAATTTCACTGAATGCTTCACTGCTGTCCCTATCTGTGAATCAGACTGAAACAAACAAAAGAGCTTGATGAAACAAAATTATCTCAAAACTCTCCACAGTCATTTTTCTCTAGACTTGAAGAGATTGCAAGCACCAACTTAA